>PPKL02000025.1:0-143326 GCA_003707665.2 Ogataea pini | reverse complement strand
AAAAAATTTTAATTTGTTTGGTACACGCGACGTCGAATGACGCGTCGATTTAAACGTGAAAAACAATAAAAAATTCAAAAGCATCAGTGCTAGATATATGATACAGTTCGAACCTCAGTTGACTATCTAAGGCCCTCTACATCACTGCGCCATGGCCGACTCAAAGTATCCCCCGCAGATAATAAAGCTCTTTGAGCCTAAACTGCCGATACAGTATCTTCCTCCTGCAGATACCCCTCCAGAAAAGAGAAAAACCACTAACATTTCTGGGATTGGGACGTTATTACAAGCTACAAAAGAACATGCTAAAGAATTTGAAGAGTACAAAAACGATTTTGTTGATAAAGAAACGAAATTTAGACAAAGACAACAAGAAAACAACACCAAGTTGCAAGCAAGTTTGGTGGATTGGAATCCCGAAAAAGACCCACATGTTTCTGGTGACCCTTACAAGACGGTATTCGTGGGACGACTAGACTACAATGTGAATGAGATTGAACTGACTGAAATTTTTTCTCAATTTGGTGAAGTGGACAAGATTCGTGTTGTGAGAGACGTCCACAACCAAAACAAGAGCAAAGGATACGGCTTTATAATATACAAGAACGAATTGGATGCCAAACAAGCATTCCAACGAGGTAATGGAATGCAAATCAACAACCGCAGCGTTGTGGTGGACATTGAGAGAGGCAGAATTGTGAAAAATTGGAAACCTCGTCGACTTGGAGGTGGTCTGGGAGGCCGGACATATGCAAAGAAGCGTGAACAAGTGTCCACAATTGAGTCATCTGAGCCAAATAGAAGTTCTATGTTCGCTCCACCACCTTCATACCAGCGAACCAGTCATCCTCGTGGTGGGTACAGCCATCCATATAGGGATTGGGACAGGGATTATCGTAGTGGAGGACGTCCTTCGCGTGGTCCACGTACAGGGGGTCCTATTTTAGGGAGTGCACCAAGTGGGCCAAGTGGGCCAAATGGTGGCTACCGTGATCGTGTTGTCTCGAGAGGAGGTTATTATGGGCGTGGTGGTGGTGCGAGTGGGGCGTATAGGCCTAGAGCACCTAGGTATTGAAGTCATCCGAAAAAATGTAATTTAGCATTTTCTGAGCTTTGCTCGTCATTCATAGATTCGTAGTGACCAATGGAATGCTAGTAACTTGCAAATGACTAGTTTCGCTTGTCGTTCCTTTCGTCATTTCCCTCAATTTACTCGCTTAGCTCGTCATTAACTCTTCTTAGTGCACTACTCAATTTAATATTTTTTCCAAACATTTGATACAAATTCAAGATTCATTCTAAAGGAATTTTAGTACAATCAATCACGTTGACAACAAAAGCTCAATTGCTCTTGAAGTATACGGACACTTATTTCCACAAACTATTGGATGATCCATATAAACTAAAGTTATGGGATCTCTGTTCAAGAAATTGAAGTCGTTCACCATTTGGGCTGTGCTTTTATATGTGGTGGCGCACATATTTACAAATTGCCCTCTGAACAAGTCTGTTGATATCGGTGATTCTGATGCGATTTGCAAGTATTCGCACAAGTATTATGCACTAGCTCAACCATATGTTTCTCCTATTTTGGACTCTGTTGATTCCAAAGTCGTGGAACCTGTTTACAAGTACTATGAAGAATCTCCTATCAAGACATTTGTTGACCAAGGGGTGGCAAAAGGCAGTGCTTTGTATGACCGACACGCCAGCAAACACGTGAATCTTTATACTGCGTTGGCAAGAAGCAAAGCGGAACGCGTTTTGGCTGTTGCGTGTGACAAACTGGAAGTTCATACTCGTCATTCGGTTGAGTATGTTCAAGCAAGAGGACAAGAATTGGCCACTGTTACTCAGGCAAAAGCCTTGCAATTTGGTTCCAAAGTTCAAGAAACATTTGTCAATACAGTTTTCCCGAAAGTGGTTGAATATTTGTTGTATATGAAGATTGAAGCCAGTGTTTTGTCTACTAAAGTTCATTATTATCTCTATGAGCAGTACAATCTGTACTTGAAACCACAACTGGAAGTTCTTTATTACAAGTTGAACCTTGACAAATTGGAGCCTCACGTGGCAACTTTCAAGCAATCGTGGTTTTTTACCAACACCAAGAGACTGTTCCTTTTGTTACTGAATGCAGGAGAATATATTTACAGCAACTCAAAAGAATACATCAACGCGTTTCAAAAAGACAAACTGAACTGGAAATCTACAGAAGAATACTGGAAAATTGAACACAAGAAGGAGTTTTTGAAAAATGAATTCAATAAAATCTTCAATGCTGGATTCAAGATGCCAAACTATGAAGATCTTGATTTTTTCAAGAAACTAGCAAGAGAAACCGAGGCAGCCGCATCAACAAGCGTCCAAGAAGAAGCAACTAATGCAGCATCAGAGACGATTACGGAGGCTGAACCAACTTTGACAAAATACGAGAAGATGTTGAAAGAGATCAGACAAGGAGCTTTTGATGATTTCAACACACAGGTCACAAAAGTGGACTCTGACACCCACGACCTGATTCAAGACAAATTAAGACCATCTCTTAGAGAATTGAGCAAAAGAGTGAACTCTGGCTACGAAGAAGTTCATATTATGCTTCATGACATCAATCACAATTCTGATCGTTATATCTCCAGACAAGATATGAGAGATCTTCTGGCAAAAATTGCTAGTGATATCGATGAAAGAGCAGCATCAATCGTTGAAGAGTTCAAAGACTACGAAAAGAAATATTCTGAGGAGATTTTGCGTACGAGAACATCGATTTTGGAGACTTTAGAAGAGTTTAGTGAATCGACTTTGAACGCTTATTCTGCTGATATAATCAAAAATGGAGATGACTGGAAAGAATGGAAAAATTACAAGGAACTCAAAAAAGATTTGATTGATACCAGAGATTTGATTTTGAACTCTATACCGACCCCAGCTAAGGTTGAAGCTCTTTTGCAAGAGTTGAATCAAACTTTACATGTTTTGGTGAACGATGGAAAATCCTATTTGGCGATCCTTAGAGCTAAGGCAAATCTTGAATTCCAAAGTAGGGAGAAGCAAGAGAGGCTGGCAAGGAAGGCTGAGGAAGCAGCTGTTGAGGAGGCTGTTGATATTGCTGCGGAGAAGCCTGTTCTGAAGAAAGCCGCTGCGGAGGAGCCTGCTGCGGAGCCTGTTGAGGAGCCTGTTGAGGAGCCTGTTGAGGAGCCTGTTGAGGAGCCTGTTGAGGAGCCTGTTGAGGCCGATGAAGCAGCTGAGGCAGCTGCTACGCCTGCTGTGGAGGCTACGGAGGTGAACGATCCAACACCAGAAGTGTCAGCAGTTGTTGAAGGGGAAATTGAAGAGGAGGAGGAATTTGAGAAAGAACAAGAAGAGGAACAAGAACAAGAGGAACAAGAAGATACTGAGAATGAGTCTGTTCACAGTCAGTCGTAATATAAGGCGTTAAGGCGTTTTAAAGAGAAATTGACTTCTAGTCGTCGTGTATAGTTTGTTTTAAATTGATTATTCTATTTTTCTACCATTACACATGAATCGCCTCGTCGTCATTTGGTCTCATCATACTAATTCTCGAAGTTATTGCCAGAGTTTACATGAATCCCATTTTAATGTTTACAATTGAAGTGAGCAAATCACGTGAACTTAATTTTTCATTGAAGATAGTAACTCACGACTCGCTACGCTCGTCATTTGTCGTTCATCAGAAAACAACCTCTCTAACACCATCTTTATCGATCACCTTAACACTGAGACCCTTGAACTCAACGGGAATTCTCTTGACCAACTCATCATTACAAAGTTTGAGAATTTTCAAACCATCTTCAAGACCCATATCCTTTCTGTAATGATGATCTAACAACGACATTGTATAGAAAGCAGCATATCCATGAGCACAGTATGGCAAATCCACTCTTGTTCCCAAATAATCTATAAGCGATAAAAATGGTTCAGATCCTTTATCCATTCCTCCCAAAAGAATTTGAACTTGGTATGGTGATCTTGATCTTATGGAGGTTGCAAGTTGTTGTCTTATGAAAGAGGCAATTGGCTTGGAATCCATTTCAAAATTTTCCCTCATTGAAAACAATTGGATATTTGCCTGAATATGGTCGACGAATTGTGTTGTATCTCCTGCTTCACCAGTGAACGCGATAAGATTATGTTGGTTGAGTATTCTTGTCTTATCATCTGTGTCCTTTAAAATTGAGATACCTCTTGTGAAAGCCTTCGAGGTGGCGATAATCACCGAGTCTTTAACTTGGATACCTAGCACAATATCCATGTTGCAATAATTAGATCAGATCGGGTGGTTTCAATGTTCAAGAAGTGTTGTTAACGTTATGAAGGCCATCAAATTCAAAGGTTTTTTAACTAAAGTGGCAAAAAATCGGACTGGAGTGAAGTCGTGTGTGAAAGAATTTTAAGCTGTTGAGACATCTTTGCACCGCGACTAGATACTTGTTGTGCTTGTGTGTGAAGAGATACAGGTGGCATAAAGGGGGCAGAAGAAGTGTAATAAGGTTTATGGTACATAGTTCATATGGGGAGGTACAATTTGAAAGGATGAACTCAACTACTTACGTGACTGATAACTGGATATGAGAAGCTGATGAAGTTCTAATCCATCTAAATCCAATAAGCTATGTAATTTAAACACTGGAGAATCGAATGACACCATCGATTTTGCAAAACGACAAGATCATTGGGGGAAAATGATATTTAAATGAAGATCTCTTCCCAATCAAACTACTTCATTTAAGTTTATTTCACCCACTTATTGATATATCTTATCTACAGAAAATCATACCCCGGAAAATATATTTTGTGCGAGGCTTGATTTAAAAAAAATTAGATATTTGACCTATTTACAACAGTGTAATAATCCCTTTCTTTCAAGGTTCGAAGATCGTCGGGAGAAGGTTGGTGTTATGAGATTCAAGTTGAAGATAAAATATCATGAAAGATCAAAGGTTCGCCAAAGGAGTATCCATGGTACTCTTATACATATTGTCGACTGTTATCAATAATACGCCGCCATTGGCATGGAAGTTGTTAACATTTTTATCAGACGTTGCCTTTTTTTGGATCAAAAAACTCATAAATCTAATCAGATACTCACCAATAAGATCGTTGAAAAGATCACTTGAGACATGTGGAGATTTTCAAGAATGGGAAATGATAACCGCAGAGATTGATAGACTTAATGGGTACGATGTTTGGAGACAGAATTTCGTGAGTAAGAAGTACGATTATCGTCTCATTAATGAACAACTTAACAATTTGAGAGCAGCTAGATTCAATGGAGATTCACTCAAAATAATGAGCATATTGAGATCTGGAGTGTTGAGGAATTTTGGCGGCATTTCCAATAAACAACTATACAATAAATCATACATAGGGACAAAAGTGTTGATTGAAGATTACATTGAAGAAGTTTTGAGATGCTTCCAATTTATTGAAGAATTGCAATTGGAGGATAAAAATTTAGAACTGAACAATTTCAACCAAATGAAACTTGATTTTTTCCATGATTCAAGACAAACTGTAGGTGTGACAGCACTGATGTTGCAAGGTGGATCGCTTTTCGGTTTATGTCATCTTGGTGTTATCAAGGCCTTATACTCCAAGAACTTGCTTCCTCGGATTATTGCGGGTTCTGCTATTGGAGCACTTGTTGGTTCTCTCGTTTGCTCATTAGACGATACAGAGTTGGAAGAGAATTTGCTACATTTGACCGATTTACTACCTGCAAATGACGTTTTTGAAAGCAACGGAAGCGTCATTCAAAATGTTCTGACTAAAGGTTACAGCCAAGACATGTTGATATTCATAAAATATGTGGAAAAAAAAATTGGCGATATGACTTTTGAAGACGCATATTTGAAAACCAACAGAGTCCTCAACATTCTCGTTCACCCTACTGACAATTGCATTCCTTCGTTGTTGAACTACATTACCACCCCCAATGTGACCATATTGAGCGCCATCTATTGCTCCATTGGAAATGGCGTATTGAAGGAAAATGTGCAACTACAGATCAAGACTCCAGAGAACAAGATTATTGTATTGCAGTATTTGGATCGTCATTGTGAATATTTATCGCCCCACTACGCCAGCTCTATCAACACTTCGAGATCATTTACGCCAATTTCTCCATACACGAGGCTTACAGAGCTGTTCAATGTCAATCATTTTGTCGTCTCATTGGCCAGACCGTATCTGGCACCTCTGATTGGAAACGACTTGAAACACTCTCCAACATCGTGGTCTTTCACAAATCATGTCAAGAACCTCATCAGTCTCGAGTTGCGTCATCGGGTCGAAATGCTGGAAAAATTTGGTCTGTTGATGGGATTTCTTCGATGGTTAGCAGTGGATGAAAAAACTCCAAGATTTGAGAGCGGTGAAATCACAATTGTTCCTGAATTGAGAACATTGATGAAAGATTTCAGTCGAATCTTCGATATCAACAAATACACCGAAAACATTCCGTACTGGATCCAAGTTGGTGAACGCTCTGTTTGGCCGTTGTATCCTTTGTTGGATACGAGATGTGCAATTGAATTTGCCTTGGACGATTATTACAATTTGCATCGAAGCCGCTGAGTCATCTATAAAAGAGCTTGACATTTCCCTCTTTGTTAACCAGATAGAGGTACTCTTTCTCGGCCACTGCGACAGATGGCTCTTGAATCAATCCGCGGTTGATCTTGAGTTGTCCGGTGACATCCGCGGCTCTACCTGTTTTGAGTGGAGTGAGACTGAGCACCAAGTTTGACTTGTGCAGTAGCTTTGTCAAGAATGCAGAATGGATGGATGCAAGATCGTTTTCAAACTCGCTGTATTCGAGCAGAGGGTTATCAGATGAACAAACGAGGAAAGTATTACACTTGGAGTTGAGAAATTGCAATTTTTGTAACAACTGATTAGGTTTGATGGATGTCAAGATCAGCAAAAGTTCAGGATTTTCAATGAAAAGATTGACTTTTGCTGTTCCTTTGGCTGAGATTCTGGTGATTTCCTTGTCAATTATCTCGAACCACTTATCGTATGAACTTAATAAGTCAATGAAAACGATGTTTTTGTCCGGAACTGTTGCAACGTTCAGGATCTTTTTCAGTGACTTTTGGTAGAAATTCGAATCATTTATGAGCGATGCGAAGACAACTTTGGACTTGACGTCAGATTCAACGTTGTAGTTTGTTTTATTTGCTCCTGATTTGTTTAAGTAGCACGTATCCACGAGACAATTTTCGATGAAAGCTAGGTTGAGCCAAGTAGCTTTGGTAGCTTGTTTGTGGAGAATCAAATTGAGGTGGTTGTATGCGAAGCTTAGGGTTTTCTCAGACACAATTGAGCGGTCATTGTAAATGACGAGCTCCTGTTGTTGCAGGTCCGATGAAGAAGACATGATGGGTGAAGCGGAGACTAAGATGTTATAGAATCTCAAGCTTTCATCTCAAGTAAAAGGAGAAACAAATCTATATGGAGGTTAAGTAGCACTGAGAAATTATTTTTTTTTCTCAAAAATTTTTTTTTTTTTTTTTGGTATTCGTTGAACTTTTCAAATTGAAGATTCTTTCATTTATATTGGCTTCTGTCATACCCTAAAGTAAAGACAATCATCGAAAATGTCGCTTCCATCTATTCCATCCGGATTTTCTGGAGATTTCAAAGCTGTCTCTGGCATTAGCACCGCTGCTAAGAGACCCGTCGAGCCAATCGGCAAGTACTTTTTGGCTCATGCTACTAGAACCCTGAGAGGACATACCTGGTCCGAATATGAGAAGTTGGAGGCCGAGAAGAACGTCACTAAGGTTGACGAGTCTTCCGAGGACAATGATCTTGATGATGAGGAACAAGATGCAGACTTGCTCAGCCACGACCCAAGAGACTGGAAGGCTTGCGACTTGTACGCTGTTATGGGTTTGACCAAGCTCAGATACAAGTCTACTGAGGATCACATTAGAAGAGCTCACAGAAAGCAAGTTTTGAAGCACCACCCAGATAAAAAGGGTGCCTCTGGTGGATTGGATCAAGATGGCTTTTTCAAGATCATTCAGAAGGCTTACGAGACTTTGTTGGACTCAACCAAGAAGAGACAATACGACTCTGTTGATTTCAACGCTGATGTTGAACCACCAGCTATAAAGTCCACCTATGACTTCTTTGAGGCCTGGGGACCAGTCTTTGAGAGCGAGGCCAGATTCTCTAACAGACAACCTGTTCCATTGCTTGGAACTGCTGAGTCTACTAAAGACGAAGTGGAGTCTTTCTACAAGTTCTGGAATGGATTTGACTCTTGGAGAACCTTTGAATTCTTGGACGAGGATGTTCCAGATGATACGGCCAACAGAGATCACAAGCGTTACATTGAGAAAAAGAACAACAATGCTAGAAGAAAGAGAAAGACTGAGGACAACAAGAGATTGGCCGATCTGGTTAAGAGAGCCAACACTGAGGATCCAAGAATCAAGAAGTTCAAGGAAGAGGAGAAGGCTGAGAAGGCCAGAAAGAAGTGGGAGAGAGAAGCTGGTGCTAGACAAGCTGCTGAAGAGGCTAAGGCTAAGGCCGAAGCCGAAGCCAAGGCCAAGGCTGAGGCTGAAGCTGCTGCTAAGGCCAACAAGGAGAATTCTAAAAAGGCCAAGGAAGCTGCCAAGAGCGCTAAGAAGAAGAACAAGAGAGCTGTCAGAGCTGCTGTCAAGGACTCTGGTTACTTTGGTTCTGAGGACAAGGCTACTGTTATCGATGCCGACGTTGAGACTTTGATTGAAGCTTTCGATGACGTCACTCTTGCTGAGGTTGCTGGTAAGTTGAACGGTGCTGATGCTGCTACTGCCAAGGCTACTTTTGATGAGGTTGCTAAGAGTCTGCTTGGTGACGGTAAGGTTTCCTCGTTGAAGTTTTTTGGTGCTTAACCAATCAAACTGCGAGTGAGTGAAGCGATTGAACGACGAGCGAAGCGAGTCGTGAATGAGCTATGAGTATAAACGATTTATATTGGGTTTGCCTCACTTATGAATTGCTTCAACTCCATATAGCTAGTTTCAGATCTCAAATCTTAAAAAATTCATTATAAACAAGTATACTATCGTAAAAACTCACCAGAGTAGCTAGCTATCTTCAAGTTAAGAACAAGCAAAATAGCTCATATAGACATTACTAGTCGCTTCGCTCGTCGGAAGGATCTCATTCACCAAAACCACCAATTCCTGGCCTTCTTTTGCTCAGCCACCATAAAATGCTTCTGTTCATCTAGAAGAGTCTGTATTTGAAACTCGTACGCTCTTGTCTGCTCCTCCAAATCTATTATGTGTTCTTCTCCTTCTAAATAATGCCACAGATACTGTATCATCAGATAAACTCCCGAACCAAGGAGCAAGAATGATGTGATTGGTCTTTTGAAATCGCTGAGCGTCGGTTGCAAGCTTTTTTCTTGCTCTTTCAAAAGCTCTTGGTATCTTTCCTCTTCTATCTGTTTTTGTCTCTCTAATTTTTCAGAAATTGAGTTGATTTTTTGTTGGATCAAATCTGCTTTCGAAGGCTCTTTGAATGGGTCAACTGGCTGGTATAACGAAGATGTGACGTTGGCAATGGCTTCAAGTTGTTCAGGAGTCAACTCATCGTTGGGTTCTTTAGGATCAGTCACTTTCGTTTGACTGCTCTTTGTATTGATAGATATTGGTGGATCCGTCAGTCCAGCAGAAAGAGCTTTATTGAGCAGAGCCCCTCTTGAGCTCAGAAATCTCAACTGTTGATGTCTAATCCCTCTGAGCATGTGGAAAGTGTACTTGATTGAGATGTTGAAGGGTTATCCACCAGTGAATATTGCAGTCTTATGAATTGGAAGGTCGAATTTTTTTTTCCAGCTATGAGAAAAAAAAGAGCTTGAAGTCTCAAAATTGAGTGAAAAATTATGCCTCCTCGTTACTATAATTCAAAAAAATAAGTACATTTCATACTTAATAGTATTATACAAAAGAACAAATATGAATACTGGATGAAGCGATCAGGAAAAACAAGAGTCAACACAACTCAGGGAGAAAGGAGGCGGGAGGCGATGCGGTATGTTATGTGGAGCTACCATTCGGAATCCCCTGTTGCTTTCTGGAAAGCATAGTCTTTTCCCTCGATATTGGCAATACCATCCTTCAAATTACACTTCCACTTGTTTTTGACTCTCTGGACTCTATCGTAGAGACACAACATGATGTTGAACTCTGGATCATCGTTTTCATCATCAGAGTTGATTTCATCGTCATCTGGATCGTCTAGATCGGAATTGATTTCGTCCGAGTCGATTCCCAAATCCGATCCAAGATCTGACCCATCGTCTCCATCATCGTCGTCATCGTCGTCGTCTCCTGCTCCATCCGATTGTCTAATTATTCTCAATTCATTTTTATGTCTTTTCTGTTGCAGGAGCCTTCTTCTCATTTTTTTAGTCTTCTCCTCGGAAACTCCCTCCAGAGTGAACTCAATCGTATTTGTAGCACCGTCTGATTGTCCAATTCTTGAGGGACCACCGGGAAGAACAATTCCGGAGACTCCTCCTATATCATCCTCTTGCTTCGGCAATGAAGTAGGCAATGCCAAATCAGATTGGGGTAAATGAAGCCCATGAATGTTCACGTTGTCTGCGTCTGATCCTTGAGGATTGAACTGTTCTTGGTATGCTTGTGAGCTAATTGCGTCTTCATCATTGTTGTTGTAAAGCCCATTGTCACCGTTTTCGGCATCTTCTTTTGCGGCATCCCAACTGAAAGTCGCCACTCCGGATTTTGAGAGTTTTTCTCTCCATATTCTACGTAAATCCATCAAAGTTTGCTCGTCAATACCACCATCCTCAAAATCTTGCCTAGATTCTTGGATCACATACTCAATGATTCGCTCATAAAGCTCAGACTGAAGGTGTTAGATTGTTGTAATTGGTTGATAAAATCGGTTAGACTTACGCATTCACCGTTAGACATTGTGTTGTTATCGATACAATGTTGTATACTCAAACAGTTTCAAATGAACAGCCCCTTTTTTTCAACGGTGCAGTAGATTATCTTGATGTGGTTAGTTTCTTTGACCACTAGCTCGCTTACTCTATCTCTCGCTCTTTCACCAACTCGCTAGCTTTTTTTTTTATCTAGTTGAAGTCGAAATAATCGACCCGGGTAACACTTTATGGCGGTGGTGTGGCGCAGTAAAGGAGTAAATCATTCGTCTCAAAATGTTAAAAAAAAAAAAAAACACAAACCGACGCGTCTTGTTTTTGTTGTGGAATAAAGGAGTTATTAATTGCATTGCACATAAATACCATACATCGTCTCAAATCTCCAGAGATACAGGCTGTTTGAGAGCCATTAAAGCAACCGTGCCGATATTCTTTAGATAAGTGAATTCAGACAACCTCACCTACCGCAACTGCAAATTGCATCTTCCAAAATGTCGGGTGGAACAGAATCCGAACTAAAGTCTCCAAGAAAGACTGAAACAGCCCTCCTAAAGATCCAACACGGTCTCACTTACAAACACGAAACCAGGAATCCTGCAAGAAGACGTCGTTCTGCTTCCCCAATGAAAAACGAACGTATGGTTTCTCCCGTCCGTGCTCCTTTGACGTGTATCAAGAGCAAAATAAACGAGGTCAACGAAGAAGTGTCGCTATTGGGGACAAAACAGGACTTAACAAACGCACTGGAGAAGGTCGAGAAAGAAAATGGTCAATTGAACAAATCAAAAATGACTGATCCGCCAGAACTGGATGTTGGTACTCCTATGAAAGAGCCAGCTAGTGAGGATCTCCAATCATCTCCTGTTGGTTCTCACCAGAAAAGAATGAACGCGAAGAGACAATCAGAAACTCCAATGACAGAGGGCAAAAAGAGGCTTCATGTGAATGAGCAAGATAGTTCTTTCCAGACACCACTTCGCGTTACAGGAAAGAAACAACAGATTACCCCATTGAGAGAACACCACAGCAGACTGATGAACGATTCGGATATTGATCTGCACATGACGTTTTCGGAAAACCCTGTTCTGGACCCTCAAAACTCCCCATTGGCAAATCTCAGTCATGGTCAACTGATCGAGGAGCAGGAGATTGACGGTGAAACAGAAGTGATCAATGGACTCAAACAAACGAGGGCCAACAGAAGCAATATTCAAGACATTTCTGCAATTGCAGCAGATTCCTCGATGGCACAAAACCAATCTGAATCTGAGGAAGAGAATTTCAACGATAATGACGATGAAAAGATGTCTCCAGTCAAACTTTCACAAAAAATTTCTGCTTTGGACGTGTTCAGTGCGATGATCGATCAGGAGGACGAAAGTGAAGACGATGATGAAGTTGCTGCTGCCATGCAAGAGCCAACTCAACACGAAGAACCGATATACACCAGTTCACAGGTTGACCAGATGAAATCCGTTTTAGAGTCGAATATCACTGAATTGGAGACGGCAGTTCAAGATAAATCGGAAACTGTTAAAGAGCTAAAGCAAAAACTCAACAATTCTAGTCAAGAGCTTGTCTTACTGAACGAAAAATTGGACCAACTTACCGATGAAACCAAGCGTTTTGCTAGTCAAAACAACACGTTGAACGTTGAACTGGCTTCTTCGAAAGAAACTGTCGTTCACGTGTCTCGTAAGTTGAGTCTTGTGAATTCGAAGCTGAGATTGCAAAATTCCAAGACTGGAAAGCTTAAGAATATGTACAAACAGCTGATGAGCACCGCAAAGACTTTAGAGAAAGAGTTGGAAAATAAAGCCTCTCGTGTGAGCCATTTGGAGTCCAAGATTGAAGAGCTCAATTCAGAGAAAATCGAACTTGCAAATGCCAAGATTAAAGCTTTCTCGTCTTTGGAGTTGAAAACCAACGAGTTGGAAGAAGCGACACAGGAGAGGAACTCTCTAAACACTCAATTAGAAGCTCTTTCGTCCTCCAATGAGACTGCGGCGAAGAAGTTGGAGCAGTTGACGAATGATCTGGCTGAAGCTGAGAAAACTTTACAGGTTAAAACCGAGAGCAGCATTAAGTTGGAGGAAAACTTGTCGAAAACAAGTGTGCAAGTTACTGAACTAGAAGAGGATTTGAATCAAACGAGGGAAAAATTCGAGAAGTATGAAAATGATTTGAAAGCTGCTCTTGAGAATAACGAGAAGTTGGAGAACAGCGTCGAAGAATTGAAGAAAACCACTGAAATATTGAAAACTGAAAACGACAGACTTAGAAATTCTAAAGAGAATGACTCCTCTGAGGTTTCGTACTTGAAAGCAGAACTTGAGAAATCTGTTGAAGAGATTGACAGATTGAGGGATGATAACGAATTTTTGGGTGAAACATTGAATACCACCGATAAAGAGATCCAAGGACTCAAAGAGAAAATTCTGGAGTTGCATGAGAAACATTCGTCTAATGACCAAGAGCTGAGCTCTGAGCTTAAAGAAAAGCAAGAAGAATTAGAGAAGCTCATGACTGAGATGACTGCACTTCGGGAGAGCAAGAACGAGCTTTCTTCTAATTTGAAAGGAAGAATTAATGAACTTTCGGCGAATTTGGAAGCTAAGAGCGAGAAATTGGTTGATTCCATTACGGTGATTTCGAGCTTGAAACAGAAAGTTTCTTCGTTGGAGAACAGCTTGGAGCAAGCAAATTCCAAGTTACAAGAAAGTGACAAGAATTTGGAGCACCAGTTGGAAAAGTTGGCACAAGATTTGTATCTTCAATATTCTGCAAAGCACGAACAGAAGGTTTCTATTTTGAAGAAGGGATACGAGATGAAATGGCTCAACAAGTTTAAAAAGCTGAACAAGGAGAATGAGCAGATGAAGAACGAGCTAGAGAACTTCAAAAGACGTCTTGAGGTTGAAAATAATGAGAAGAAGCAGTTAGTTAAGCTTTGGGAGGAGTACGTTTCGTTGGAGAACAACGAAAAGGTGAATGCTTTACCTGACTTCATCAAGAAGGCGAACGAGTAGAGGGGAGTGAGTGATGGTGCTACGATTGATTAAGACCATTATTTTTGAATTTATAACATATCGAAATACATAACGCAGGAGTATGTGGTAGCAGGGGAGTAGGCTCAAAAATTAGATACAAGGGAGTAATGCTGAAGTTTGGGCAGTGATCAGTTATCAAAAAGTCACTCGCTTTGCTTGTCATTTGTTCGTCATTTGCTCTTCTAAAGACGACGCGTCATTTGAGTTGCACCGCCGAAGCTGGATATTTTTTTCCGCACCTGTGACGAGTGATAAAAATCAAAGTTCAGAAAAAAAAAAACGTTCAAATTCAATTTGAATCTCAAGTTAAAATACAGCGCCCTTAGTTTGAAGGACGTGAAATCGTGAGACGAACGTTGATAAACAGGTGCTTTTAGTTGCAAGTAGCTGGGAAGTGCTGTACTTAAAACAGTACCGGCGAATTGGCTAGAGAATCGAGTATTTCGGGAAGAAACTGGCCGACTCTCGGTGCTCAACTCTCATCGCAACAAGTGACAACAAAAAGTGTTGAAGTCGTCCAACTTACAGTACAATCACAAGTTAAACTATAGAATACACACTGAAATATGAGTGGCGCTTTGGAAACGCTGTCGTTACAGTCTTCGGCGTTACAGCCCACAGACCATTCTGAGACTGACGCGACAAAGAATGGCCAGAATATAGGCTCTGTTGAGCAGGAGATCCAGTTGGTTGCGGCGGATCTTGAACAAGCGAGGCTTGAGGACGATGGAAATGCCACCGCTCAACCGGAAATTGCTGGAACCAACGATCTATTGAGAGACGAGAATATACGGTTGAAGCAAGAACTAGCCGAGCTTAAGAAATTATTAGCCTTCAAGGACGCCATGATCGCAGATTTAGAGAAAAATCTTGTGAAAGCTCAACCGATTGAATCCGAGGATTCAACTTATGAAGTCACACAACCGGAGAGCGACCGGGTGATCTTGAACCCTTGGGACTCGCCTTCGAGACAACATGAGACTTTGGAGAGATATTCTTCGAAATCACCTTCTCCGCTACTGGAGGCGACGTCCCCAACTCCAAACATTGATCTCCCAGAGAGAAGCGAACGCCGTGTTCTTTTGAGAGACTCTGTGCTTTCAGCAGCATCATCGTCGTACTCGGTGAATTTCTCTCCAATCAAGCTTAACCCCGGAGTCGAGTTGACATCTCAAACATTGTCACCTCCACCAGCAGAAATTGTACCCCAAAATCTCATTAGAGACGTGACATTGGGTTCTTCTCCGAGAAGAAACTCACCAAAAAAACAGAGAAGTGTATTCAAGAACTCGCTAAATTCTCCACTGAAAAACTCTTTCAGCCGACTAGAAAAAGATGACGAGTTCACCAACGATGTTCAAGAAGACATATCAACGGCAGATCCGAGTGTGGACGAGTTGGTTTTTAGCAAAAGCAACAGTACCTCTTCGTTGAACTTGAATAAAGAGCCGGTGTACAAGATCTTGGGAGTCCAGTCTAGAAAAAATACCTCTGATGATTCCACCAACAAAGAAACGAACGAGGAGTTAGCAGGATTGAACATCAAGAAGCTGGACGTTCTCGAGTGCAATTTCAACGACGATTCCAGCAAGAAATCTCCAGTCAGTGAGAGGCCTGTTTCTTTTGCGATGAGTCCACCAACAGACCTATACATTTCACCACAACGGCCAACACTTTCATATAGAACGGACCAGGACTCGTTACACTCTCGTAACAGTTCGCCGATCCACTCGCCGATCCGGAATTTCAGCCCGCAGAGTCACAAATTTAGAGACTCCGTGTCTGTGATCGCCAAGACTCCTTCTCCTCAAAAACAACCTACAGTCATCAGCCATCAGCCACAGCCATCAGATTCATCGCAGTTTGATTACATCTCAAGCTCAATAGACACAACCGTCATCACCATCGACTCTTGCATAGATTGTGATGCTTTGCAAGAGAAAAAAGACGATTTTCAGATAACTTTCAAGGTAAATTCCAGTGAAAGGACGGGCGAGTTGATTCCCCTATATGTGGTGAATCAAAGCTACTCGAAGTTTGTGAGTCTTGATATTGATTTGCGCAAACAAGGGCTCCTGAACCTGCCAGTTTTGCCGGACAAAAGCGCATTTTTGAAGATCGATCCGCTTGTTTGGGACACTCAAAAGTCGATTTTGAGAATGTATCTGTCTGAGTTGTGTCGGTTGATCCGACTGCAGAAAGGTTCTGAAATATGGAGAATGTTCAAGGCTTTTTTCACTCCTGATGAGGCTCACGATATGTCCAAACGGGAATCAACATTTGTGTCCGTTGGAACTAAAAATCTGAAAAAAGTGTTCAAGTTAACGAAAGTGTCTCTTGATCCGATCGATCTTGTCCTGGTTATACAAGAGGTAGGAAATGTCAAAGGTAATGAAACTTTTCAAGTGAACGATCTCAATGTGGCCAGAGAAAATCAAATACTCACCATATCAAGAAAGAAAAGAAAAGGGCTAAGAGCAAACAAACATTACACCCTTTACGCTGAGTCTGTCAAGGACGCTGAAGACTGGATGAAATGTATTACCCAGACCCAAAGTATGGATGCTGACCAAGTTTCTGTCGCATCTTCTCCATCTGTGAGTCGCTCGCTAACGCACGAAGTGTCTGTTTCTACGCTGACAACTCCAACACAACAAGAGCTCGCTTCCCCGGCCGCTTCTTCTAACGAGGGAAAATGGTTTGGACTGGGGAAAAGAACTAGAGATTCAACATTTATGTCCGGATTGCAACCACCGTCTACTCAGGGTAGTGGTGACGTTCTTGAATTTAAGGCTATGCCATACTCCGGAACGCTTGTCTCGATGGGATCCCTTCAACCAGGCACAAGTACTGCTCCTGGAAGCTCTGGAGATGCAGTTTTCCAGAAACTGGAAAATGGACCGAAATACTTTGGTTGCACTTTGGAAGAGTCTTACCAAAAATGTCCTGGGTTCATGGTATACGAGCGTCCTGTTCCGTCTTTGGTGTATCGGTCCGTCAGTTATTTGACCGAAAAGAACGCTGTTCACAGCGAGGGAATTTTCCGTTTGAACGGAATGATGGCTGAGGTGAACAAGATTCAGGAGATTTTCAACGAAGAATCCGATTGCGATTTTGCAAAGATGCCCAACCCGCCCGATGTGCATTCGATAGCAACGCTGTTCAAACGTTATTTGAGAACGCTACGAATCACTGTAATTCCTGAAACTGAGGCCAAGGAGCTGATGTCATTAACTCTGTCTACAGATTACGCAACAACAGCACCAAGGATCAAGGAAATCTTGGAAGGTCTACCTACGTTGAACTTTGACGTTTTGTACGTTTTATTCCGTTACTTCAGAGAAGTTCTCAAGTACAAGGAGTTCAACAAGATGAGTGTTGGGGCTCTAAGTGTGCTGATGGCTCCTAACTTGACTCCTTTTGACGGAGCAAAGGAGATTTGTTCTGAGTTGCTGATCAACTACAGCTTCTTTTTCGATAACGGCGTGATCTTGAAAGAGGAAGCAGAGCGCAAACTTGTGTGAAGGCACTGGTTTCTGTGTATATTATTTTAACCGTCTAATCACTGTCCGTTAAAAATCGGAGTAAGATAAACTTTTTTGTTGTTCTTGCACAGCCGTGAATCGAACAGAGTCAGATTCTAATATTCATTTGAAATATTGCAAGTGATGAGAAATTATCATTTTTCGTCTCCTCCTGTATTAATGCAGTTGTACTAGTTTACTAGAGAACGTCAGACTTTGCAAGACTCACTGGACAGACACAAATGGACTCGAAAACTATTGGAATCTTGGGAGGCGGCCAACTGGGTCGTATGATTGTTGAGGCTGCTAACAGACTCAACATCAAGACGGTGGTTTTGGAAGCCGGAGAAACTTCACCAGCTAAACAGATCAACGCTTGGAACGAGCACATTGATGGCTCTTTCAACGATTCCAAGGCAATTGCAGAGCTGGCGTCCAAATGTGATGTTCTGACTGTTGAGATTGAGCACGTTGACACTGATGCCTTGAAAAAGATTAAGAAAGAGACCGGAGTCGAGATCTACCCATCTCCGGAGACAATTGAGCTCATTAAAGACAAATATCTACAAAAAGAGCATTTGATCTCAAACGGAATTGCTGTGGCGGATTCTGTTAAAGTTGAGAGCACCAAAGCGGCTCTGGAAGAGGTTGGCTCGAACTTTGGATATCCATTCATGCTCAAGTCAAGAACCCTTGCTTACGACGGGAGAGGAAACTTCGTCGTGAAAGACAAGTCTGAAATCGATAATGCTCTGCAAGTTTTGCACGAAAGACCACTTTATGCGGAGAAGTGGGCTCCTTTCGTTAAGGAACTTGCTGTGATGGTGGTCAGATCAACCGATGGTAAAGTTTATTCGTATCCAACAGTTGAAACGATCCACACAAACAACATTTGTCATACAGTGTATGCTCCAGCAAGAGTCAACGAAACCATTCAAAAAAGCGCTCAAATTCTTGCTGACAGCGCCGTCAAGTCTTTCCCAGGAGCTGGAATCTTTGGTGTTGAGATGTTTTTGCTTCCTAGCGGTGAGCTCTTGATTAATGAGATCGCTCCAAGGCCACACAATTCGGGTCATTACACCATTGATGCATGTGTTACTTCGCAATTTGAGGCTCACGTTAGAGCCATTTCTGGGCTGCCAATGCCAAAGAACTTCACCTGTCTTTCCACTCCAACTACCAATTCAATCATGTTGAATGTCTTGGGTGCTAGTACGCCTGACGGTGAATTGGAAACTTGCAAAAGAGCGCTCGAGATCCCACATGCCTCGGTGTATCTTTACGGTAAGTCCACTCGTCCTCAGCGTAAGATGGGTCACATCAACATTGTTTCTGGCTCAATGTCAGATTGCGAGACTAGACTGGCTTACATTGAGGGAAAGTCTGATTTCAAGGGGGAAGAAAACACCATTGAGATTTCCGGCTGCTCGAAGTCTCCTTTGGTTGGCGTTATAATGGGATCGGACTCGGATTTGCCAGTGATGTCTCTTGGTTGTAACATCTTGAAGAAATTTGGTGTCCCCTTTGAAGTCACCATTGTTTCCGCACACAGAACTCCTCAAAGAATGACCCAGTACGCCAACAATGCCGCTGCCAGAGGTATCAAAGCTATCATTGCCGGTGCTGGAGGAGCTGCTCACTTACCTGGAATGGTGGCTGCCATGACTCCTTTGCCAGTGATCGGTGTTCCAGTGAAGGGTTCTACTTTAGACGGTGTTGACTCACTGCACTCCATTGTCCAGATGCCAAGAGGAATTCCAGTGGCCACTGTTGCCATCAACAACGCCACTAACGCTGCTCTGCTTGCTATTAGAATTCTTGGTGCTGTTGATGGCCAATGGCTCATTAAAATGAGTGAGTACATGAACGATATGGAGGAGGAGGTTCTCGCCAAGGCTGATAAGCTGGAGACGAAAGGATACGAGAGTTATGTGAGTGGAATGAAGTAACTAGCAAACAACGAGCGAACGACAAGCGAAGCGAGCTGTGAGTGAGACGATTGAACTGAGTCGTCTCTTAATTTATCCACTAAATAGATTTCGGACTACCCAATGTTTCTTCTGATATGATCTGCCACCATTTTGATTATATAATTTTTCAGGCAGTGCAATTGAGTGAAAAATATATTAAAAAATTAAAATATACTATTCACCATAGTTGGACCTTTACCAACTTTCTCAGTAACCTGATAACAATGTTGCAAAAGCCAACACTGCAACGAATGTTGCCCTGCACAATCAAATATGTCAGCAGGGGTGCGCCACACTCCCGTCTTCTCTCGCACTCGATATCCCCAAGAGGCAGAAGTTCTAACAATGATCCACCATCTAATCCGATACCTGACAACGCTCCTACAGTGAGCGAGAACGTGGAATGGCTGAACAGTCTGAAAAAACCCCTGGACAGCACAATAGTAGAGTTTGAAGCGATGGACAACGTCCCAACTACGACCTACGAAATTAAAACAAAATCAGAGGTTGATTCAGAACCAAAAGATCCTGAACTGATGACTTTCAAGTCTCCAAAAACGAAGAAAACATACACAGTGATATCAAGACCGCGTAGAGACAAAGACGTGTATCATCCGTATTTTACCCTTTCTGTCCCAGTCACCGACTACTCTATTGCTTCGTCTCCATTTTCGGCACTCCCATCGAAAAGAAGACCTAAAGCCGACAACAGTCAACCGTTCTCGGACCTAAAGGTGGTGAAACTTCGGTCTGGAACTGGTGGATGTGGAACAGTGTCATTTTTCAGAGATGCGGGTACTGCGATTGGTCCACCTGACGGAGGAGACGGAGGAAATGGAGGTAATGTCTATGTCACCGCCATTCCTGGATTGAGCTCGTTGCATGGTATTCGCTCGAAATATGTTGCTCAAGATGGATCGAATGGACAATCAGGGCAGTTAGATGGTAAGAATGGGAGTGATGTGTACATCACTGTTCCAGTGGGTACGACAATTAGCTGGTGTGCTGACCCGAAGGAGATTCGTTCTTTTGTCAAAAAATCGAGCGATAGAGTGTTTAATATTCTTTCTGTTGGAGATAAAGACACCGCTTTTTTACCCAACTTCATCCAATTTTTCAGAAACAGTTACAAAATAGGCAAGGGATGGATCTTCAAGGACAAAAACGAAGAATACCACCTGGAAAGAGATTACTTTGTGAACTTGAACGAGAAGGTGAAGATCTTCGATAGACAGTTGAAATATGACGAGCTGTTAGAAGATACATTTCCGATTGATGGAATAGACTTCCCAGAGCCTACCAAAGAGCCTGTTCTGTTGTTGAAGGGAGGAAAAGGAGGTATGGGTAACATGCATTTTTCAACGTCGGAAATCAGAAATCCCAGATTTGCTAAAGAGGGTAGAAGTGGATTAGAGCAAAATTTCATCTTTGAGCTCAAATTGCTTGCAGACTTGGGATTGGTTGGTCTGCCAAATGCTGGTAAGTCCACTTTACTAAGGGCTATATCCAACGCGAGACCTCGCGTCGGTCACTGGGAGTTCACTACTTTACAACCTACTATTGGAACCATTTCACTCCGAATTGATCAGCCACCTTTCACTGTTGCTGATATCCCTGGAGTCGTGAAAGGTGCTAGCGAAAATAGAGGAATGGGACTGACATTTTTGCGTCACGTTGAAAGATCTGGGGGAATCGTGTTTGTGATTTCACTGGGATCAGAAAACCCTAACCAAGATCTTCAAACACTACTTGATGAAATGGGAAACGAGCGTCTTCATGGTAAGAACATCCTAATTGTGGCTACCAAAGCTGATGTCGAGGGCTCGCAACAGAGATACAACGAACTCAAAGATTATGTTAAGGACAGAAATTGGAAATGCGTTCCTTGTTGCGCTATGAAGAAAGAAAATGTCGAGCGTGTCATTGAGTTGATGGCTGAATGTTCTGGAAGACTCGATAATGCATGATTGTATATAAATGATTGTTATAGAACCTCACCCTGTTGAAAAAACACACACCTGCTTCGCAAGTTATACCCTCATCTATCCAAAGTTAGCGGCGCTTGGATCTGAAGGAGAGGGATAGTTCATCAAACAGGTAGAGCAATGATGGAGACTCAACTTCCCCATAAAACTGAAGGGCCTCCATCAAATCTTTGAACTTCATTTCGTATTTCTGTTGATAACTGGCGAGTGCTTCTGAAAGTCTTCTCAATCTGGCCGCGTTCTTCTCACTGCTGAAACTTGTGTCCACACTGAGTTTTGCATGATTTTCAGCCAAAAGATCCTCGTCCATCAAAATAAGCGTCTTTCGCAAAGACATCACAAAATTGTGATACAAAAGGATGATTGCAAACAGCTGATTGACAATCTGAGCTAAACGAATCTTTGTGAGCAATGAGTCAGACAAAATTGTACTCAAAAAAGATTTGATCCCAGAGAAAACAGACTCCAACTCATTGGAAGTCGAGTCTTGTTTCGAGGCATCTAGAAGGAGTTCCAGTTTCTTCCAATTGGCTTGAATTACATCAGCGTTGATGTACAACATGTAAACCCTGATAAAATCTCTCATTTTGCTATGCGTTAAACGAGCTCGTTTAATCCATCGTCTCAAGTTGGGATTCTCAAACTTATGCTTCCAAAACTTTTGATGTGTGATCTCTTTCCAGGATAAATCCAGAGACTTTTCAACGAACTTGAGGTATACCAAGTTGCGGAACATGAGTTGGTACTCAAACATTTGTGATCTAGTAATGATCAGGTTGAGAGGGAAAGGAACATCAAGTTCCAGTCCAATGTTGAACACAGAGTACTGATCCACTTTAGTATTAGTCACCACATTATTTTTGGCCTGATTGTTGTTTGCTTCTAGAGTCGAGTTCAAAATACCTTTCAAAGCATCTATATTGGTAGATGAGAAAACTTTTTCAGCATCTGTGGTGCGTGCACTCAGTATCAGAGCCAGCTCGTTTATCAGCGAATTTTGGGAAAGTGAAACGTTGATCAAATTGAAAATCAATCGCTTACTTCTCGCAGTAGGCGAGTTTTCAAATATTTTATCATCCCCAAGGAGACAGGATTGATAGTGTTTGGTGACAGCGCTCAGCGAGATGTTGTCCTTGGACTTTCTCAAATCATGGACTCCTATATTCATGAACTCATTGAAATCGTGATTTGTTGTCAGGAGGAAGTATTTATTCAAACCTTCTAAAAACTCCTTAATATGGAAACCATTGAATAACACATCTATAATGCTCTGGTTCGCTCTCATGTAAGCATCATTGATGTGAATGAAAAGATCTGAATCTTGTAATGTCCTAATTCTGCGTTTAGGTTCTTGTAGTAGACTCACATCTATGTTGCACTCTTTGAGAACATTAAGATACTTACCCGTGAGTATAATCTTCTTTTGAGTTGCAAGTGAATGAAATTGTTTGAGAAGTCCCTCAATTCTGATCGTGAACTTATCTGCCCAGTAGCCTTCACTTGAATCATTCGCCTGACTTGTGCGAGACTGATGGATCAAAAATTCCTCATAAGGATCGTCAATGACACCGGTTTCCAGCCATGAGTTCAACATCTCCACATAGCTGGTGGAAACGCTATTGAAAAAATCAACAAGAAAATCATGAGAAATAGAATCACCTCTGTAATGGTCTATGCTTTGTTGTATAAAATCAAGAATCAGTCCACCTTTCGCATATGGACTGTTTCTAGAGTCTGATGTGACACCATCTAGAGTGCCTGTATAATGATCATCTTTCAACGATTTCAACATACTTTCAAACCGCATGCGGTCCATGTTAGTGGTGTCTCTTCTTTTCTCATTCTCACGAACTATAATTTTGACTATTTCGTACAATCTTTGAAGCTGAATTGTGACGTTAACTGTAAGATCTTGTTCTAGCAGGATCAAAGAATAGTTTGGATTAGTGTGGTATTCTTGCTCAATATGGACCAATAGAGTATCATATTGGAAAAGAACCTCTCTAATACCATAACAAAACGCTTGCAAAACATGTCCATACTTCAAATTATCATATTCCTCAATGAATGAACTCAAACTGAAATAGTACTTCCCAAGCTTGTTGATCCTCTTGGCTATATCTTTCAAACTTGGGTCCAAATGTTTGTTGATAGAGAAATCCGGGCCATTGAATCTTTGTGATGAGTCATTGATATCAAAGGTATCTGAATATCTGATATAAAAGCCTTCTAATCCGATCAAAACGTACAACAGGTCTTGGAAAATCACAGCTTCTTGTTCTCTAAGTGTTTTGATTTGATCAATGGGGAATCTCTTGGGCTTTGAAACGTTTCCACTATTTAGAAAAGTCGGTGGGTATTTGACACATCTCCCAACAATCTGCGTTGGCCCTGACTTGTCCACAAGTGCGATTGTATCAAAGTTGTACAGGTGCTATACTATCGCGTCAGTAAACTAGATGTACAACAACAGGTCTCCTCTCCATTCGAGTTACTTACCATTTCAAGCGTCTTTGCGGTAGTAAACGTGCTGGTAGGTACCGAACCAAAATTACCAGGCAACTCAATACGTTTTCAAGGAGTAAGGATAGAAAGATAGGAATCTATCAAATTGTAAACAAAGGTAATTTTCTTTAAAACAGGGAAGTAACAAAAATAAAAAAAAAGAGTTAAAAAGAAATCGCGTTTGCGGTGCAAGGATGAAAAATATGAATCGGAGTGATACCGTGACTAAGAAAGTGTCTGTGAATACCTAAGAACGTTATTGCGGCTATTAACTCACTTGACTATCCACTCACTTACTCACATGTGACACACTTCGCTAGTCGTCGTTCATGAACCAAGACTTGCACCGCCACTCTGCACCGCCACTAAATCATGGGAAGTGCAGAGTGGCGCATGAGATGATAAAAATTTTTTTTGCTTAAAAAAAAATATTCAGATAAGTTTGAATCAATTAAGTTTAAAGAGTTCCATCTCAACCAACTCTCTGGGTAAAATATCATATATTTCAACATGGCCAGAAGAAAGAGAGCAGCTATTTTACCAACCAACATTGCGTTGCTGCAAAATTTGGTGCGTCGTGACCCTGAGTCATACCATGAAGAGTTTCTTCAGCAGTACTCTCACTACGAGTCTTTGAGAGATATCTTTCTTCTGAACCCGGGTGCGCACGAAGGAGAAGAGTTTGGCGAGCTCATTGGATTTATGTCAGCTGTTTGCTCCTGTTACCCAAAAGAGACTGCAAATTATCCTACAGAGTTGGGTCTCATTCTCAAAACCAATCACAGAGATTTGAGCCCCGATCTCAGAGAAAAGATTATTCAATGTTTGGTGATGTTGAGAAACAAAGAGATTATCACTGCTGAATATTTGATCCAAACAATTTTCCCGCTCCTTTCTGCATACGGACCTAACATTGAAGGAAATGTTGGGTTGCATGCCAAAGCTTTGCGTAAGCAAATCTACAGTGCATTGATTTCTTTGTTGAAATCTTGCAACACCGGTACTAGAAATCAAAAGCTCAATAGATCGACACAAGCACTTTTGTTCAACTTGTTGGAGCAAAAAGATGGAAACGGATTATGGGCTACCAAGCTCACGAGAGAGCTGTGGAGAAGGGGTGTTTGGGACGATTCGAGAACAGTTGAGATTATGACGCAGGCTTCGTTGCACCCTGACGTTAAGGTGGTGATATCGGGAGTGAGGTTCTTCCTTGGTGCAGACAAGGAAAGAGAACAGATCTTGGACGCTGAATCCGACGATGAAGAAGCTCTTGATCCTAACTCGATCAGACATCAAATGTCTGTCAACAAAAAGAGTTCAAAAAAGAAGAAGAAGTTAGAAGCTGCTATCAAACAAGTTAAGAAGAAGAATAACAAGAATACTGTGACTTACTTGAATTTCTCTGCTATCCATCTTTTGAGAGACCCTCAACAGTTTGCAGAAGATCTTTATGAGCAACACTTGGCATCGAAGAACTCCAATAAGTTTGACATTGATCAAAAGATTGCGATTATGAACCTGATTTCGAGGCTTGTTGGTACGCACAAGTTGACCGTTTTGGGTCTTTACTCGTTTTTCCTCAAATTTTTGACTCCAAAGCAAAGAAATGTCACTCAGATTATGGCTGCCTGTGCACAGGCATCACATGACCTGGTTCCTCCTGAAACCATCAACATGGTGATTCGTAAGATTGCCGACGAATTCGTTTCTGACGGTGTGGCTGCTGAGGTGGCATCTGCCGGTATCAACACAATCAGAGAGATTCTCGCGAGAAATCCTTCTGGTATTGATGAGGCGCTCTTGCAAGATCTTACCGAATATAAGGGCTCCAAATCTAAGGCAGTTGTCCACGCTGCCAGATCATTGATCTCTCTCTATAGGGAAGTTGCTCCAGAGATGCTCGCAAGAAAAGACAGAGGTAAAACTGCTACTCAAGGTTTGATTCATGAGGGAGCAAAGGGTCTTCCTCAGTATGGTGTCGAAAATACTGTTCAAGGTATTCCAGGGCTGGAGCTTTTGGCAAAATGGAAGATGGAGCAAGGACTTTTGGGCAAAGAGAATGCCGAAGATTGGGAGTTGCCTGAATCCGAAGAAGAAGATCTTGGTGACGATATCGAGGGTGACTGGGTTGACGTGAAAGACGGCGAAGAACTTGAGCTCTCTGACGACGAAGATGAAGAAGGAAAGCCACTGCCAAATGAAAAGAATGGAATCAAGAAGAAGTATTTGAAATACATGCAAAAGACCAAGAAGAAGAGAGAATTGGAAGAAGGTGATTCTGATCTTGAGCTTTCTGACGACGAGAACGACGGTTCATCGAGAAAGAAGAGAAAGTTGAGTCCAGAGCAACAGAAAGAGCTTGAGGCTAAACAAGCTGCTTTGAAACAAACTATGGAACAAGTCTTAACACCAGCCGATTTTGCGAAATTGAAAGAATTAACTCAAGTGGCCGGTGTCGAGAAGATGATGGGCGAGAACAGATATAAGAATGAAGACGAGGTTGACTCCACGACGCTGGTAGGTAAGGTTAAGTACAAGCAGTCCAAGGAAGAAAGATTGGACCAAGTCAGAGAAGGTAGAGAAGACAGAGATAGATTTGGTTCTAGAAAGGGCAAGAGAGATGCTCCACATTCCACCACCAACAAGGAGAAGCAGAGACAGAAGAATTTCGTCATGATGATTCACAAGAGGTCTGTTCAAGGAAAACAGAAGTTGAGTTTGAGAGATCGTCAAAGAGTTCTCAAGGCTCACATCGAGAAACAGAAGAAGCACAAATAGTGATGATGAGCAAACAACGAGCAAAGAGATTCGTGAAATACGAATGACACTTGTCCACTGGTCAGTCGATTAATGAGCGAAGTGAATTTAAGCAACTCATAACCTGAAATGAGCCGTCTATTTCTATATATAAATCCTTTTTTCTATGACATTAATTAGTTATGCGAACGTATACCAGAATTTAGGTGGTCTTCTTGGACTTTTTAGTCTTTCTGACTGGTTCTGAAGTGTCTTGATTTTGATGTTTTCTGGCCCTTCTGCGCTCACCAAAGCCTTCTCTTTCCATCTCCATCTTGGCTTCGATCTTTGCCTTAGAGGTAATCTTGAGAGACTTCTTAATGATGGCATTATCCGAAACGTTCTTGTACTCTTCAAGCTTTCTATCAATTCTTTCCTCGATGGCCAGAACTCTACTAAGATCGTTTGGCGTGACAAACGAAATCGAGGTTCCCTTTCTACCAGCTCTTGCAGTTCTACCAACACGGTGAATGAAGTCATCAGGATCTCTTGGAATGTCGTAGTTAATGACCAACTCGACCGAAGGAATATCCAAACCTCTGGAAGCCAGATCTGTAGCAATCAAAACTCTTGCTGCTCCAGCTCTGAATCTGTGCAAAGAGTTTGTTCTTTCAGACTGTGGCATTTCAGAGTGTAAGGATGTGACTCTGACTTCCAGATGCCTGAGCAATCTTCTTATGATCTCTGCAGTCTCAGATCTGTTGACAAACACAATGGCAGTCGAGTCTTTGTAGTCATCGTTTGTAATAACGTTGTGAAGAATAGGTTCTTTCACGTGGAAAGGAGTCAAAACGTAACTGAGACCCAAAGTTGCTGGAATCACAACGTCATCAACCTTGTCCAATTCATGCATGAACACAGGCAACTTGCCCTCTGCAACAGGTTTGTCTTTCAGTGCTCTGACTGAGTCTGTCACTGTGGCAGTGAAAAGAAGCGTTTGTCTTTTGGAAGTAGGGGGAAGCGCCTCAAAACAGCCGGAAAGATCCTGAGTGAACGAGTCTGTCAAAAGACGATCTGCCTCATCGAGAACCAAAAACTTCACTCTTTTGAGTCCTGTACACTCGTCAGCGTGTTCTTGGATGATATGTGCCAATCTTCCGGGCGTGGCAATCAAGAAATGTGGATTTTCCTTAATCATACCGACCTGTTCGGTCATGGATTCTCCACCGATGATAAGCTTCACTTTGAGATTGACGGGAGCTCCAAGAGCTGCGAACTGATCTGCGATTTGCATTGCAAGTTCTCTGGTTGGAGTCAAAACGACACCGAAGATCCCACTGGGGTCCTTAGACCACTTGGCGAGCATGGGAGCACCGAAAGCGATGGTTTTACCCGAACCAGTCTTTGCACCTCCGATACAGTCTCTACCTTTGAGGATCTCTGGAATACATGCTTTCTGAATATTGGTTGGCGTTGTGATTTTCATTGCGGCCAAAGACTCGCAGAGCCACTTGGGAAGGCCTATACTATCGAAAGAGACCATGACGGAGAATTATGAGGCAAGTGAACTGTTTGTAAGTCGTTTATTAGTCGTAAGAATAGCTCAGCTTAGGTTGAAAAATTATATGAAAAAAAAAAAAAAAATATTTTTTTTAATAATTTTTTTTCCTCTCCTTTTTTTTTTCTCCCTCATCTGCCATTCTTAGAAGATACTTTGCGGAGATTTTCATTCACGAATCTGGTGGGGAAAAATAACGGGAGGTGCAGTCCGAATATGAATATTGATTGGAAAGATCTATAGTCACTAGTTCACATTTGACCAACTCTATACAAATGGCTTTAAAAAAGTTGATCATCGTCGGAGGACCCTCCGGAACGGGAAAATCCACAGTGTCAGAACATCTGGCAGAGTCACAGAGTTGTCCTTTCCTGGAAGGTGACTCCTATCACCCTCAAGTTAACATCGATAAGATGTCTCAAGGGATTCCTTTAACAGATGAAGACAGATGGGGATGGCTTGAATCTCTAACTAAGACCTCAGTTTCCCAACTGACAGCCAGCGAATCGGACAAAATTGTCGTTAGTTGTTCGATTTTGAAAAAAAAGTATAGAAATCATATTAGAAAAGTGGTGGAGGAGACCAAGGGAGATTTGGAAATTCAAGTGGTGATGATTTTTCTTTACAACGAATTTGAAATCATTTACAAGCGGATGAGCCAACGAGCAAATCATTTTTTCAAGTCGGATATGTTGAAGAGTCAATTCAACGACATGGAAATACCAGAAACTGAGAGCGAACCTGGAGTTTACAAGGTTTATTGTGGTGAGAAAGATCCACAAACTATCGACATAGAAGTGCGTGAAATTGTTAAAAACGCAATCAACTAGACGTGATGAAGCAAAATGCATGTTTCGGTATATATAAAGTATATGTGCTTCTACCGAATTTTCTTTCGAGAGATGTCATCGTAGGAGCCCATAACTCCGAAAGCTCTTTTGGAACCATTCGAATTATAATTGAGCGCGTTACCGTAGATGGAATTGTTGGCGCCCCCAAGAATATCGTTGTCGTCTTTCTGTATCTTACGCTGTGGATATTTGAACTTGGAATTGCCAAAAATGTTTTCGATTGGTTTTGGATTCTCTTGGAACCACTTATGTTCTAAAGAATTCAACGCATTGACTCTTTTGGACGGATCATATTCAAGCAGTTCCGACAAAAGATTAAGACAGTTTTTGTTAGTTCCTCCGTTGGAATGGTACCAGGCTTTCAAGTTAGGCGGGAAAAGAGTGATCTTCGAGAGTTGTGAGTATTCTGGATAATTGTTCAAGCTCGGCCATCTTTCCAGCGTTGGAGTGCCCAGAATCTCGAGAATCTTGATTAATTGATTCTCCTGGAACGGAACCTGCTTTTTATTATCCATCTTGGTCTCTTCTCCTTTGAAAAGTGGTCTCAAAGACAACAATTCGGCCAAAATGCAGCCAACTGCCCAGAGGTCGATTGCTGGAGTATAATGACGGGTCCCCAGCAGTAGTTCAGGAGCTCTGTACCAGATGGTGACCACCACTTTATCTCCCGAATACAGACTTTGCAACGGATTATTGAACTTTCTTGCGAGTCCCAAGTCACCAATCTTGATGACTCCATCATTAGTCACCATGATATTAGCTGGTTTGAGATCTCTGTGAAGGACCCAATTTTGGTGCAAGAAAGAAAGCCCTTGCAGAATTTGAAATATTGCGGACTTGAGCGTGAGTTCAGGAATTGGTTTGAAATCCGGTTGTGAATGATAATGGATGATTTGTAATAAATCATGCTCTGCGAACTCGAAAACCATATAGATACATTTTCTTTCGAGAGCGATCTCGATCAATTTGGATATATTGACATGGATCAACTCTTTGCAAAGAGACATTTCTCGAATCGCACTCTGAGAAATGCCCGTGTAATGAATAACCTCGTTGTCTTTAGAATCTGTTTTAAATTTTTTGATAGCGTACAATCCTGTGTTATTTTGACTAGATTTTCCTCTAGCTTTGTAAACTTTACCATAAGTTCCAGCTGCAATGTAACCGAGAATTTCGTATTTCTGGATAACAGAGACACGTGACATATCTTTGCGCTTTCTGTACGGTCCGATGGTAAAGAAATCATTGGAAGCTACTCGAACAGGCTGATTCGAAGCCTGGGGCATCATATATGCCGATTGTTGGTGCTGTGATTGACTGCTCTGCTGTTGCATTCTCCCAGAAACGTTATTCTGGACTTGTGTAGTGTAATGATGTTGTCTTTGGCCCTGTTGTAGCGCATGGCTCGATGACGGCTGTCCGTGGTACAAATTGTTCATTTGTCCGCTAAGGTATTGCTGTTGATTTTGCAATTGCTGCTGCTGCCGCTGCTGCTGCTGCTGTCGGTTCAAGTTGGATGACATTTGAAGGTTAACTGTTTTTCAAATAAGCCATACCCAGACGCTAGAGAATGATGGAAACAACAGAATTTGAATGAAGCTGAAATTAGCTTGAGATGGAAAAACAATCGAGGGTTCAGGGTTGTGAAATAGGTGTAATAATAGGTGACTGGAGTGTTTTCTAACAAGTTTTGGCTGGGCGCACCGCGACATAATTTTTTTCTAGGTGTTCTTATCGGTTAACAGAGGATGACGAGTGGTAAATGAATTGTCCAATCAAACGGAACGGAGATTATGATTCGGACAGAATGTAGTGGCTAATGAATCTCTCAACTGTCTTTCATCGAAGTTTGTATTAACTAAAGACGAGACGACTACGAGCAAAGAGGATCAATTGTTATTAGATGGTACTATGGCCCAACGAGTAAAGCGAGTCAGTTCATATCTCAGTTCATCTGTCATTCGGTCTCTCAGTTGGGCTACCAGTTGGTCTCCCAACCCATCTTTGGTCGCTCGCAAATTGTATTGGACTACCGGCAAATGCCAAAATAAATATATATATATACTCTATATCTTTCTACCTAAGTAGACTTGGTACTCTTTCTTGTGAAAAAATAGGTAAAAAGACGGCCAAGAGGACGAACACACCACTTGTCGAACCACGGAGCAAGGACAAGACACAACGGTATGCGAACAGGAAGCATGACCTTAGTCAGTGCATACGAGTTGGCTCCTGCCGTTATAACCTTGGCTTTTTCAACAGCATTGACGTCCAAATTGATAAGACCTTTAGTGAGAACATCGAGACCACGAGCAAAATAATCCTGTGGAAGTTGCAATGGGACCCAATCAAACTTTATAAACAAATACCAAATTCCAAGAAACGGAATGATTGCAGTGGCTTCATGAAGGATCACAAAACTTATACCAAATCCCATTGGCCGTAACATGAGACTGCGCATGTATGGTTTTAAAAAACGAGGTGTTTTTTGATAGTACTTATTTTTCTCCAATTTCGCCATTTTATCAACGTCCTCGATCTCTGAGATCGTCCGTGGTTTACCTGTGACGGCGTCAAAAGCGGTGTCAGTTGCCGCCTGTTTTTGAATTTTGGGCTGAGACTTGTAAATGAGGTTGTTGAATTTGGCACACGAGAAAGGTCTAACGAGAGCTGGCGAGGCCATATGGGTGATAGAAAGCCGTGAAGGACCCATGAGCAGCAGATTGTCCGTTTTCAACACCATTGAGGGACAATTTCTTAACATAGCTGAATGGATGATTACATCAGTAGTAAGAACATAACATTCATTTCAACTTTTTTATTCTCGGATTTTGAATATTTTTTTTCTTTGCTATACTGAAAAAACAGACTCATTCAACACTAACCATAAATAATAAGTAAACACTCAATCAAACAACAATGCTTTTGACGTAGGTTTCTCTTGTCGTGCTCGTTTCTGCTGCAGAAGAACCTCTATCAAGGGCCACCCATTTAGGCTCGTCCTTGAATAGCCGGAGAGCACGGACATGCATCTTGTTTGTGAGTGTAAAACGGTGGTAGATTCCTGCTGGGAGGATCAAAAGATCGCCTTTGAAAAGCTTGGTACGAATCCATTTGTCGTCCGAATCGCGCACGTCAAAAAACCCCTCGCCATCGAGGATGTATCTAATCTCCTCATCCTCGTGAAGATGCTCTTTGTAAAACACTTGAAGTTTCTGGTCAAGTGCGGTCGGACCGCCTGGGAAAGAATCAGGGTTCAAAAGGATCTCATCTCTGTTTTTGTAGTCACGCTCTTTGGCCACTTCATTGACCTCTTCGACTGTTTCGAGATGTCTATAGAAGACTCCGATCTGAGCCAATACTTTGGCCGGGACCTGTTCACCGGAATTGTGATCGTCCGTAAACGGAGTGTTTGTTTTGTTGTCGTGATAGTAGATTTCTGCGGACACCATTGGGGATTTATTGATGTTTGATTATGACTCAACCAAGTCACATTAACAATCACATTAACAATCACATATTGAAAAATTTGAAATCTGCGAAAAAAAAAACATCTTTTTTAGGGATAAAAAATGCCACACTGAATGGATTAAATAAGTCACATGATACACCGAATTAACATTTAAAATACACGATAGCTTATTGACTGAGGCGGTATACACCTTATCAAACATACTTGACATACTTGTTCACCTCTGACCGTAAAGAACTGTTGAGAGAGGCAATTTCGCAGTTAGAAACCGAAGAACACTCTGCTGTAAGCTCTGGCGAAAAAAAGAGCAAATCTGTACGCAAACGGGCCTCAGACAGGCCGGAGACGCGCGACCAAAGCGCAAAGTCCACGCCAGACATGCCACCATTGGCAGTAGTACTAGTGGTAGTAGCAGCGGTGGAACCAAAAACAAACGAATAAAGAATAGTTTTGCTGACATCGAATTCCACACCTGCAATTATCAAACGTCTGAGAATCACTAGACACACAAGAAACTGATTTAGAGATAATTGGAGTCTGGTGATGAGAGATGTGAGTAAAACAGTCACCTGAGCCGGGTCTGATGGTTTTGCAGTGTTGATACGCGCAGCCACAATCCTAACCACTAGACCCATGAGTTTGTGTCTGTCAGAAGAAGTTTGGGACCGAAGCAAACTATTGAGGTCTAAATCGCGGTCGAGCTCGGCGTCTGTGTCAATGTCTGCATCAATAGAGTCAGACCCAAGGTCTGGTTCAAGATCTGGAAGGTCGTCCTGGAAAACAGAACCCAGACGAGCTAAAGAGCGGGGCTGAATAGCCACCAACTCACCCTGGTCCGAGTTAGAGTAGTACTTGTAGTCCAACATGGGTTCTTAAATGGAGAACATTTTGGATTCGTAACTGGTGACTAACAATTGATGACAAATAAGATAATGTGAGCTGAGGGTGACCCAATCAAACTGAAGATGACACACCCACTAAATTCAACCAACTCAAGACAGCAAAATAACAGCTTGGGTGAAATGAGCTCATTTAAATATTTCTCACCAAATAGATCGCTAAAAAGAAAGACGGAAAAAAAAATGAGTCAAATGTCTGGGAAGAAAAAATAAGTCTCCCGTGTAAGGATGTGACTAATACTCGCGACATAATTCGCTCCGTGCGTGCGCACGGAACAGTCCGAATGACTCATCTTATACATAGTGCTCGGTTACATCATCGGGATGAGTCAGTAAATCAGTCATTTATGGTGTCACGCTACTAATGACGGAATGCATGTGTATGATCGTATTTTCTCTATAATTATATGCCGTTCAATTACGTAGACCCGTTGGTGAAGTCGTAACCAAATTGTATTGCGTCAGTGTAGCCATATGTCTTGAGATTACCAGCGTTTTTCACACGGCCGATGCGCTCGAATCCTAGCGAGTCCCAAATGCGCGAACTAGCAACATTGGTTGCGTAAACAAGGTTAAAAACACTATACCGATATCCCAATCTAGGGGCCCATTGCACATAGCTTTTTCCCAGCAGTTTCCCAACTCCTTGGCCACGATTACCGGCAGCCACAACAAATCCTGCGTTGCAATTGTGTGCGGACCGGCCGACGTAATTAGGTTTGATGTAGTAACCTCCCACATAAAAGTCTGCGAGACCGTCTGAGACGCCAGAAACTTTACCTTTCACCATAACTGCTACAAAATTTGGGAAAAAGTAGTCTTTGAACGCTTTTTCAGAGAGAGGCTCAATCTGGGCTAGAGTGTCGCCTGCCTCAACTTCTAAGTTGTATTCGTGGCGCATGCGCTCAAAGAGGTCACGTGGACACTCATCGTAGCTGTGAATTGGTAAGATCGTGGCATCAGATCCGTCACGGAGCGTCACGTACAGGGGTTCAAGTCTAGACATGGCTGGTGGTGATTCTATGTCAACAGGTAGGAAAAAATACCGGCTCGTGTGCGCGAGCCGATAGTTTTTTATAGTGGTGGTAATGGCTGTGGTTTTCGTGAGAAGCCGCGTCGCGGCATCGCGGCGTCGCAACTGCTGAATTAGGAGTTTTCAAAGGGTTCGAGCCTCATGATAACGGCCAGAGCGGCGTGACGAGCGAAGCGACTCGCTTGTTAAAGTTGGAAGGGTCACCTCATTTGACGTCTGATCTGATGTTCGACGTTCGCACTACTCAGGCAATGCTTTTTCAATGTATTCTCAGTGCTGGCGAACTGCCCCGACAAGTCCTATAATTCCGGCACGTTATCAAGGATTTCTTTACCCAAAGCAGCTATATCAAAAAAAAAATATTCTCACCTCGTTTCTAATGCTGGCTTTTTGATCCTGTATGGGAAAAGCAACTGTCAAAGTGCCGTGCGCGAACCACACGACGTACAGGCCAGAGGGAAAAAGCTTACTGTGAAGAAGACGCCAAAGATCTGCGCCTTTCTTTCAAGTCATAGATAGTACTTAGTGGCTCGCTGTTGTAAATATTTTTTGAATCTATGCAAAGCCGGCAACTTTGTATCTAGCCCCTTTTCTCGAACCAGCAACACACGATCAATGAAACGGACAGTTGGTGACGCTGCACTCAGCCGATCAACCACCCCCTCGCCTGCTGCGACTACAACACCAGATTCGGCATACAAACTCTCGCCAATCACCAACCCCATATACCCCCAGTTTGACCCCTTGGTTCACCTGAATTATCGAAATTCGAGTCTTGTTCGTTCGGTCAGCATTGAAGACACTCTCCAGATCGATCAAGGGGAACACACGCTTGAAGTGATCGGTGAAGGTTCGTTCCCTCTCTTCACACGTGAGTGCATCAATATCATGAAATGGGAGCTACTGAACTACACCACACAGAGAACATTACAAAGAGCTCCTTCAACATCTCCGTGGTGTGACGCGTTTGTTTCGCCTCGTCTACGAGATTGCGAGACTATTCTGCCATTTGTCTACCAAGCATGGACCCATTCAGAGACACAAGCGTCTATTAGCGCGATATCGGGTTGTGATTTGAGTGTTTGTCTTGACTATGAAATAGCTCATTTTGCCCGGAGCAGCACCGCCACATACAACAATTCCAGCCACATGGAGAACCATAAACATCGCCACAAGAAAAATAAGCAAACGATACCACCAGCCACAGCAGCCAAACCAGGCCCACTTGTTGTACGGAAAACATCAATTGCATATCCCTATATCTGTCTGGTGAAACTATTTGGAGACTCGTTTGTTAGTGCGTTTGGCAAGAGTTTGCCTGAAGGACATGCAATGGTGTTGCACGGACGTCTGATTGACAATGTGGCGTACCGGACGTTGAAAGGACTCCGTGAAGGCCAACATCTTAACATCATGATCTGCGCCACACTCCAGCCACAAGATCTCATCAAATACGAAGATATGAAGTTTCTCAGCAATACACGGTCCATCTCGAGCGCACAGAAGTTGATTTGCGACGCCACACACACAACACACGGAGAGGACAACACGATATCCCAATATTCGGATTTCGACGACTTTGATAAGTACAAGTCGTGGCTCGAGTCGTATTACAAAGGAGGGGCAGCTCGACATATGGATCCGCCTAGTCCTCTGACCCGTCCCGATTTCCGCAAAGCTCCAACTTCACCTCAAACGGAGGTTTTGACTCCTCGTTTAGCCGCACAGAAGTGATCACACTTCGCAAAAAATAGATGAACATATGTATTAAAAGTATATATTTCTAAATTCAATTTTGAAACCTGTTTCGCTTGTTATTTGCTGGATGACATGAAAGCACTCTCAGTCACCGAAATTGGAAACTCGATACAAAGTGTGTAAAGATACATCAATGTTAATTCACTCATGACTGGCTTCGCTCGTCGTTCGTTAAATCTAAGAAGCTCGGATAATTCACCACATTATCATCAAAGTTCAACGGTTTCTGATCGCTGATTATCTGCCACAATTGATCGAATTCAGCAGAATTGTCACCTTCTTCTGATGACACGTAGTTTGCGAAAAGCGGACTCAGAGCTTCCCCGCCAAAATCCATGCTATTAAACAACGGCGGAGCACTCGAGTCGGGAAGCCCTGTGCTACCAACAACACCAGCGGTATCGGATGTCGCGTTCGGTGCCTCCACAACATTGACCCCTCCGATCCTGAATGGCCTCGTTTTGGAAGCGCCTGGTTTGCGAGCCATCTGGTCAATGGTCCTATTAAGTAATCGTTCAAAAGGGTCTCTAAGCGAGGCTTTGGTGACAGGCATACGCTCACCAACAACAAACAAAGCTGTTGAGCAGGATTGTAAGCAATTCGAAACCTCGATGGACCATTCGAGTCTGTCTGTAAGAACGCAATAGATCAAAGTCATGGCGGAAACGAATAATGAGTGCAATGCGGTAAAACTATGACAATACCAGTCGAATTGGATGAGTTTCTTTGAAATCAGACAGATCGAACCGCAAGAACGAACACATTGGTCAATGAAAAACTGGGCCTCTGAAGAGTTTGTTTCGCCAGCATTTTTCGAGATAAGTGGTAAGGCAAGATTTCGAAGAGCTTTGCTGTATAGAAGATCCATAAACAGTTTATTATACTCGTCTTTGAAATCCGGCAGGTCGATTTTCCACTGTTGAACACGACGATACAAAACAGAAATTTCTCTAACCAAAGTGTTTGTGTCTGGCTTAGTGTCTACTCTGTAAATGGCGTGACGAATCGATGAATCGATGCGTCGAAGTTTCACGAGACACAACGCTAAGCTCATGTCGGTTGTAACGGTGGAGTAGTCCATTTTTTCTGGATGAACATTGATAAATTCATTTAGTTCATTTACGTCTGTGACGCTATCGTTGATATTGTAGGGAAGTTCTGCATCGATATCGGAGTCTGAAAGCGTCGAAGGTCGTCCAAAATGCATACAAACTCCTCTTTCTAGGACGTATGCTGCCCAGAAAATGCGCCTACGCATCAGTGAGTCATGGAGTTCATCTATCGGGACCGTTGCAGCCTCTTTTCTGTGGAGTCCTAATTCTACACAGAATCTCATGATAAGACCAACTAAATGCCAAATTTGAGGCCCTTGCGAGGATCGAAGCATGTAGAATCCGACAAGTTGAAGACAAACGACAGAATCAATGTCTATTGGAGTTGCTATATCGTCGAGATCTTTAAGTGCTTCCGAGTAGAGTCTTTGAGAGGAGTAGGGAGGTGATTTTGCTGGATCTTTTCCTGTGAGTCTGTAGATTCTCAAGCCTGTCGCATAGATCAAGAGCAACTTGAATCGACGAACACGGTCATCACGGGACTCGAGTGTTCCAGAGAGCAGAGATGAACGATCTCGATGCAGTTTTTGGGTAGATTTAGCAGTGAGAATCGGGAATCTGGTGAACATCATTTGGTGGTACAAATCAACTAGCTGCAAACCAAAAGAATCATTTTCAACAAGGTATGAGTAGTCAAGTGGCTGGGGTTGATCCTGAAAAGCATTGGGAAACAACTCAACACCCAAACTCTCGGATAAGTTTGCTTCAACTGCTCCATCTTTCATATGAAAATTGTAGATTGAATCAGAGACAAATGTGTTTCTATCGACGGTTATTGGCGAATTCTGGATCGATCTGCGTAAAATAAACGCCAAACCAGGTGCAACAGGGGTAGATGGACCAGAGGGAGCAATGGTGGCGGCGGAGGCGGCGGTGGTTGGGTCATCGTCACGTCTTGCTGATATTAAATGTGAGGTTCCATTGAGAAGATCGATTTTATGGTTATTATTGATGGATTTGGCTAGCAAAGTTTCGAGATGCTGAACTTTTTGTTCCAGAATGGCGATTTGACGTGTTTTGTCGGCGGAAGAATGAAGGAAGGAGCAGCTTTTGTTGGAACGAGCACAGGAAGTGCACTGTCTGACGTCAGGTACTCCGTCACATCTGCGTTTGGAGTGTTTGCAACGTTCGCAGGCAAATCTGGCTCGACGAGGGGGCATCTCCACACAGTCAACGAGCAGGGAGATTTGATTTTCAGGGATGTGCAGTTGGTGAGTGTGGTTGTATGAATTGGTTGAGTACAAATTACTTGCTTATGTGATTTGATTTATTTTGATTTCGAAAGGTGCGGTGCGAGGTGTGACTGAGCAAAAGCGGAGAGACGAGACGTCTATGGTGAAGTGAGTCATGGCACCTGAAAAAGGGGAACAAATCAGGGCACGTCAAACAGCACACACGAATCATTATATAAACACTAATGAAACTTTCATTCAGTCATCATCGCTCGTCTTGAACAGGACTTTTGGTATATTTCTCACAGGACATTTAGTAAATTGCTTTAAATCACTTATGCAGAAATGGAGCTCACTTCGTTGTTTCACTTGCATCCATTACATCTATCATGCTCAGGGACTTCTCTCACGAGTGTCCTTATCAGTGTGCATCGAAAGCCCCAACTCCGCAGGTGCAAGGAGTGGAGTCGGTGCTAGGTGTGATTATTTAGAGATAGATTGTACAGATTGAAATGGGTGAATACAATGAGTTCGATGGTGAATGTCGAGTGGACTAAACGATAACCCATTAGCATTCAGTAAACTTTCCACGGGAAACGCCCAATCGACTCGTTTTGCTGGTACTCAAAATCAGTGAATCATGGAGTAGCAAACGGTGAGGAAATGACGAGTAATAGATCGATGAAACGTTAATGATGACATTTCGATGGGTTGAAAAAAGGATGCAGAGACTTTGAGAAGCAGCAATCAACGAGAGAACGTCCCGCTTCGCTCATCGGTCGTTGGTTTGTTCGCTCGCTCGTTCCCACCGACGCGTCGATCGACCCGGATTTATCGGACAAAACATCTGGGGAAATTTATCAACCAAAATCCATATAACACTATTCAAGTCCACCCTGCAGATCGAAATCCATCTTCACCCATCACCAAAATTCAAAGTCTTCAATCCCATCATACACCGTACATCATGAGCTCGTCGTTAGCTCCACGATCAAATCACTCGATCACACCAGCTGGAACTAAAGATGGCCCTAAAATCACCAAAATCATGACCTCTAGAGAATGGGTTCTTCCACCGAGGCCCAAACCAGGAAGAAAGCCTAGCGTAGATACGCCGGCCACAAAGCGGAAAGCGCAGAATCGGGCAGCACAACGGGCGTTCCGTGAACGAAGGGCAAATAGAGTCAGTGAATTAGAGATCCAAATCCTCGAGCTTGAGCGCGAGAAGAGCATTAAGGAGGGGATACTTAGCAACACTATCAAAGGTTTACAGAATCAAAATGAAAAATTGAGGGCTACAATCGAGGAAATGAGACAAAGGATGGATGTTATGCAGAGACAAATCAATAAGGGTGTTGAATCCCCAGGAACAGCGGTCTCTCCTATTGCATCTGCACCGGTGCGCAGTCGTCAATCTCGTTCCAGCTCCGCAGCCTCTACACCGGGACAACACGATGCCGATCTTACAAGAGCCGCATCCATGATGATTAACTTCAAAAACAGCTCTCGTCACAACAGTTTATCTTCCGGATCAAGTGCTCTTTCACCAATGACGAGGACCAGAAAAATTGAATCTCAGATTTCTCCAGCATCATCCTCGGACAATGGAAGACCGCAAACAGAGGACGATTGCGGTATTTGTCTCAAGGATGAATGTATTTGTGAAACTGTGGGTTTGAAAAATCAAACGAAACCAGAGACTGTGCCAAATTTCGACACTTTTGAAGCATTGGCCCCTGTTCCACTTAAACGGTCACGCGAGTCGTCTACCGACGAACAGGAAATTGATTTCACAGACTCTTTCAAGAGTTCAAAACTGAGGAAACTGCCAACATTTAAAATCTCAAAGACCGAACAACAGAACGACATGTTGTTCAAATCACCTACTGCTACTGCGGAAACTCCTGCTGAACAACTAAATGACACTGGAATGTCTCCAGAGGATCAGTGTGGATTCTGTTCAGACGACACGCCCTGTGTTTGTCGAGAAATTGCGAAACAAAAAGAGCTTGTTCACATGAAAGACAGTATTATAACTAGTCAATTGAACGAGAAGCCAGAGAAAACAGGCGAAAAGGATATATCGGCGTGTACAGGTAACCCAGGAACTTGTTCACAATGTCAAAAAGATCCGATGTCTACACTTTTCTGTACGACAATCGCTCAACAGGCTACGGCAACCACGCCGACAACGACAACGACAACCTCGACAATGACGTCATCGTTGTTGCCAACACCTCCTTCATCTGTCCCTCAATTAAGCTTATTCGGACGTTCGAACTCGGTGACCTCATTGCCGGCTTTGAGTGATCTAGAGATCAACAATCCTGGGAAACATTTTATTCCATGTGCAGATGCTTACAAGACGCTTTCACGACATGCTAATTTCCAGAGCGCGGGATTCAACAGCATCATTAGTAATCTCAATACGAAGGGGATGTATGTGGAGGTGGAGAGTGTTGTGAATTGTTTGAGGGAATTGGATAGAAAGTTTGGTAGCAATTGATTGACCAGAGAAGCGAATCATGAACCGCTATTCATTTTGAGTGGTTTGGGGATGAGAAGATCCGGTGAATCTGATAGACTTGGCCCGCTCGTGGTATCGAAATCAACCACACTCTTTTTTGGTAGCAGAAAGATATTTCTTTGATTAGTCATTTTTGATTTATATTGGTAGCAGGAAGTAGCTAGATGTATAATCAAGCAGGCCATGTAAGCCGGAGTTTTTAAGTAACTAAAATTCATTGATGGTGGGTGATGTGGAACGAATGACGAGCGAAGCTAGTCGTGAGTGAGTATGTATGTTACGAGTAAAGTTAGGTCAGTTTGTCATTTTCTCGTTATTTGCTGCGTGAATTTGATGACTTATCGATGGTCATTGAAGACCTTTTACAACAATGACTTTGGTTGACACAACAAGAAGTAATTGGGACTCGGTGATACATTATTCGTATTTTCACTACTATACAACCAGAAAATAGATTCACTGTTGACTTCAGTAATGAAGAACAGCTCATTAAAGAATTGTTTGCTTTCGCTCTCTGACAAAGTGTCATTCATGACTCATGATTTTTGACCAACAATTGATATGGCAAGTGCTGTTTGACTCAGAATTTGGTTCTCTCCGCTCGTGTTTGTTAACGACGAATGAAGCGAGTCGTTTTGCTTCCTGAAAACCTCGCTAAAGGCTCTCATTGCTGCAATGGTACGGCCAACCCGTACCAACACTCACTGCGGATTACTACGCTCATACAAACTCGGACCCTCGACCTGACTCTGTGAATGACCACCTCTCATCACCTGTGAAAGTGTTTGCTGCCTTTGTGGAGGCGAAGTGCCAATAAAACTGGTCATATTATACGCTGTACTGGCCGGTGGATATGTTTGCTGAGTGCTGTTCTGGAAAACTGGATATTGATCTTGTAATTGCAATTGTGGTTGATACTGAACTGTTGTTGGTTGATACGCTGGAAACGAATAAGACCCGATCGGAACTTGCTGCGGTATCTGCTGCTGCTGTATCTGCTGCTGCTGCTGCGGAGGAGGCAGTGAAAATGATGGTTTAGAACTCTTTGGCGATTTAGCAGCATCTTTCTCCAAAAAAGGTGGATACTGTACACCAACTTGTTTCTCCAAAGCAGTCGAAGAGCCCACAAGAGATTGCAAAGAGTATTGGTACGGAGTTTGCAACATGGACGAGCGGGCTGAAGAATCTGACGTTGAGACAGAATCCTTATTGGAAACCAGAGACTGCGAATCACGTGCACGAGTGTGGACTGGGGTAGGCTGGAAATTGTTATATGGTAGGAATGGATGTGGAGACGAATAAGTGAGCTGGGAATACTGGTTTTGTTGAGCTTGAGGGAATTGGAAAGAGCTAAAATTAAACATTGGTGCAGATATTGTTGTTGTTGCTGGGAGATATTCGATTGTGGAATTTGTCACAACTTGAGGTTGATAAACTGAGCTGATGTTATTGGTGTTATTGGTGGTTGCCCTGGCTGAACGACGCTGTTTTTCCTGCAGATTACGCTGGAACTCAGCAAAAACCTCAGAATCAAGTCCATCTGAGTCTATGAAACCCTGGAACCTGTCCATATCGTCTGAGGTTTTTCTATAGAGCGATGTAGATGGACCAATTGAGGATTTCTGCAGAGCATCCAACAATTCAAAAGAAAATCTAGTATCCTTGAGATACGGCAATGAAGAAGGTGTTGTGAGAGCGTTGGTGCTGACGTCAGTAGAGGTGTAGTATGATATTATGTGAACTCTTCTTAGTGAGTTTGGACTTGAATCTGAATCGTAAAGTGACAATGAGAGTGATTTTTTGATGAGACCGTCATGTTTATAGATGTGTGAGCCAACCAGAGAGCCAATAACGGCTTTATCAGGATGATGGTCGAAGTTATTTCTCCGTCTTTTTGAGCTCGTTGATTCTGTTTTTGGCGATTGAGAGCGCGAAGATGGTCCCAACCGATTTTTGGTTCTTGAACGTTCTGTTGACCTAGAATGGGCATTGCTATCTTTATCGAGCTCTCTATAGATGAGGAAACGACTCAAAATGCGCGATGCGCTCCAACTGATTCCATCTGTCCAGCGTTTGATGCCTGAGCTTTCCTCGACAAATACAAATACGTTTCCAGATTTAATGAGACCTCGTTTTTCACGCTCGTGCGGTCGTCTCTTGACAAGTGGAAGTTTGTTTTCAAGGGCGTTCTGAATTATGATGAGGGCATCTTTGGAAGTGGCTATGTAGCCAAAAAATGTGGGTACAATGCCGTCTTGTTGGTCCTCCATGGTGAATTGTTCCCCACTGGTTGATTGCGTGGAATTGATGTTGCCGCTCTTCTTGATGAGGTCGACTTGACCAAATGGACCAGATGGGACGCTGAACCCCACAGATAAATAGAACATTTGCTCACGCTCACGCTCAATCTCAACTCTTTGGCTAATAGCGTAGTGAAAACATCCACCAAGGGAACACACGCATTATAACGCGCCTTGAGTATTTGGTGCTGTATCAATTAACGCAAAGGGTAAAGGAAGACAAAAATATTACAGCTTATGTATTGTGCGAACAAGAAGAATTTATGCAGTATGCAGCTAGCCCACAATTATAAAATGCACTAGACAATAACAGGTTAAATAGGTTAAATACAAAGCAGTTTTTCTTATCAGCAGATGCGAGAAGCGAGCACGAGATGGTGTGTAAAGAAGCGACTGGTGACCCCAGGATCCAATGCTATTCGATATGACCTACTGAAGGTTCCAGCTTCTGGAAAGGACGATTGAAATCAAAATACATTGGTGTCTGGTGGCTCTCCATTTACGAAGAATCAGCAGACTCAAGACCACCGCGGTTGTCGTGCAGTGTGCCTTCCCGTTTCACTTTCGGAGCAAAAAGTTTATTTTGGTTCTTTAATGCAGCCAAAAGAGAAAGGTTTCTGCAACCGTTCCCATCAAAAACGATCTGCCGCTCGTCTCCTTCGCATCTTACTTCTGCTTCCAATTTTACGTTGTGCTGTAACCGATTGTTGTGAGTACAATAGAAGGACAATCAGGCGGTTCTAGCCTCGGCAAGTTAGGTCTCAATGAAGTTGGCGGAGGCCGGCGAGTGCCCGAGGTCTTCACTGAGGAAACGCATCGGAATTGACCAGGTGCGCGAAATCCGACCCTTAATTATTTCGGATTTCGGGGAGGCGTACATTCCAGGCACGTCAGGTCAGCTGACAATGCCACCTTTGCCACTTCCACCACCGCTTTGCGTCGGCTGCCTTCCTGGCTGTCTTTGGGTCGCTGTGGCCTGGACCCTCGACTTTCGGCCGGTGCAACATTGGGGGCATGCACTCTGCAATGCGCTGCACGACCGACCGCATATCCAGGTGGTGACGCAGGAGAGCGCGATCAAGTTTCAAGCAAACCCCTTGTTAAAACATGGACGTAACGCACATCAAGCCACCATCTCATCGACATAACGAGAAAGCAGCATGACACGCGACAGTTAAAACAAGAGAAAAAAACAATCACCCACAAATACGAATCAAGACAGTGTGTATTGCTGCACTCAAAATTTTGCAGTTTGCAGAATGCAGACTGTAAGGTCTCGGAATGACATCCGAATTGCCGTGGACCGCACGCTTTCGTAAAGTCTGCTTTGTTATTCAAAACTAATGGAGTATTACAAATAGCTACAATCGGTTTCGTTTGTGAGCTTATTCATGCACAATGCCGCAATGTTTTCCGACAAAGTAAGTTGTTCGTACATCTCGAGTGGAAGTGAAATTTAATGTAAGCTTGCAGACAGTACATGAGCAATTCCCTCGATGCAATCTCCGCTACACAAGAATGGAAGGGGTAAATCACGATACACTGACTCAAATACGATGTGAATGCGGCAGGCTGTAACATAAAGTTTCAGATTTGGTGTCACTTTGTCTGCACGCGGCAGAACCCTCGCAGACTCAAAATGCGCCGTCAGATCACAACTGTTCGAAAAGTTCAAGGCACACCGCGTCAGTACCGGTGTTTTGCTGCACGCTTATCTCCATTGGATGTTTTTGTAGACCGCGTGAGCCAAGCGAGTCATAAAACGGACTACATATAATGGGCTCCGTAGTAAGCTTGAGCTTGGGGATGGACACTTTGTCATTGTGAAACAAACACAACACAGGGCCCTCGCACTAGATAACCGAAATATAATGTCTTTTTAATGAGACGGTCGAAAGTACAACAAATTTCCAGTTAAACAAAAGACGTGTCAACATAAGAACTAGTCTCCATTATAATATGTACGTTTGCTTAATTTGTTCGGATCTCAATCTCATGTATTCTGATTATGTCATGAGACATGAATTTTAGTGACAATTTATTTCACCAAGAGATTTTTTTGACTCGAATATTTTGAGAATATTTTTCAGCTGATAAGCGGGGCCGACTAAGCAAAACCTCAAATGACGAGCCAGATACGAATTAAGGAGGACCTAAATTCGAGTTAAAAGAGACGAATTTTGGTGGAAACAAGTTATTTTGAACTCAATCTCATATCAATGTGATGGTACTTCGATTGCGTCATCATGACCTCCCACTTGATCATCTCTACCGCTCATTCGCTTGTTCTTTCTTCATCAAGAGGAAACCAAAAAAATAAAAATTATCAGAATTCAAAAATATCAAAAATCAAATATCAAAAATCAGTTAGCCAAATTTTTTTTGAAGGCTCGCAAAAAGTTATTATTATATAAAAATTTTCCCCAAGCAATAACGGAAATTGATTTCACACCATTGGAATACATCAAGAAAGTGCACAATTTGGAGGAGAAACTCATTTCTCATAGCCATAACTTTTGATTTCCTCCATAATTGCCGCCCTTATTCCCCATTTACACAGCCCCCAGCTTCCCAATTACATCGACAATCTATTATAGTCTATCTCATTTGTTTGACTTCGTCGTGTGACCTTTCTACGTTCATCCTTACACAGACCAAATTTAACACATAATCCCTGCTCTGTTCTATCACCACTTGAAGATAGATGCCTCTTTTGTCCACGTTTTAGGTCTCTTCGCTTACACTTGCCCATAACATCATCCTTAGGGTATAAACATGTCCCCAGACTCCACAAAACGAATCGCCACTCTCGAACAAGTTTCACCGCTAGAAACTGAACGACTCCCCGATGAGCTCAGGGTCTTCGCCTCATTGAGAGATACACCGGATCATACAAATTCAGCTGGTTCAGATCGATCCTTTGCACTAACTCAAAGCGAGATTGTCTCAGCCTCTGGAGCCTTAGCAGGATTCATCTCGGGAGTCGTTGTTTGTCCGCTCGATGTGGCGAAAACAAGACTACAAGCACAAGGTTCTTACCTGAGAAATCAAACGTCGCTATCAAAATTACAACAGTTTGAAAAATTCAGATATAGAGGAATTGTCCATTCACTAAATCTCATATGGAAGGAAGAGGGGATAAACGGTCTTTATCGTGGATTAGTGCCAATTACTCTTGGGTATTTCCCAACATGGATGATATACTTCACATGCTACGAAAAATTTAAATCCACGTACAATCAATTTATTCACGATGACAATTTGAGCTATTTTGCCAGTGCCATTTCCGCAGGAGCTATTTCGACAACGCTGACTAATCCAATATGGGTGGTTAAAACAAGACTCATGCTACAAATGGATAAAGGAAGAACGATATATGACCGTTTCGAGGCCACTTCTGGAGCAGCAGCAACACCAGGAGGCATAAAAAGACAATATTACCATGGAACAATCGACGCGTTCAGGAAAATGTTTGAAGCAGAAGGTATCAAGTCATTTTATAGAGGATTGTTGCCGTCATATTTTGGACTTATCCATGTTGCCATCCAGTTTCCTCTTTATGAGAATCTGAAGAAGTTGTTCATGATCTATCCATCAGATGATGAAGCACAAAAAATTGGTCCCTCACAGTTCATAAATTTAGTGATTTCATCTTCTCTGTCAAAGATGTTTGCTAGTGCAGTCACATACCCCCATGAGATTGTGCGAACTAGATTACAAATCGTCAATAGCAGTGCTGACAAGCCCAGTTCTGGCCTCTGGAGAATGTTGTATTCAATTTACAAGACCGAAGGCTTCAAAGGATACTACAGTGGGTTCATTGTAAATCTTGCCAGGACTGTTCCTGCTAGTGCTGTTACGTTGGTTTCGTTTGAGTATTTTAAGAGTTATTTGCAGTACTTTGGCGAAGCGAACGGCCAATGAGCAAACAATGAGCTAAACGGGACAATTCAGATGATTCTAACGAGGTATCTCTTAATATTGTCATCGCATCATTCATCACATACTATTCAGAGGTGCACCGAAATCAGTGTATCTAAGCTCCATTGCCCCCACCCCCCCTTCTCTTTTTCATATAGAGTAAATCGCCATAACTCGAACCTTCAATGTAAGATGGTGACTGAAGTGAATTGGTTATTCTCCCTTCGTTCCCTTCCCTCATTGACTCAAGTAATTTGAATTCAAATTTCCACTATAAAAATGTTGCTACCAAAAAAATTAATATTTTTTGATCTTTTCAATATTTTTATTGCTCGAAAAAAACAAATAAATAAAATAAAGCTCACGTATGTCAAATCTTGTTGTTATTGATTTAACTCCTTTTTGGCTTGATGAAACAGCAACTTACCCTTCAAACGCGATTTTAATTCTGCTATACTTGAAGGCGCGTGAAGTTGAAGCAAAAGATGAAGCTTTCGAGTCTGATTGCACTTACGCTCGTCACGAAGGTGTGGTCGCAGGGCTTAGAAACAACTGAGAGAGCAATTGAAACGGCCAACTCTGTGGAAACCAACGAGCTAAATCCAGAGCAAGAAAAGCTATTAGTGGCAGAAAGCTCCATTGCAGACGCCGACGATTCCTTGCCACCCCCATTAACATCTGCTAATTTCGATTTCACCTTATCTGAAGGAATCCATTTTGTCGAGTTTTACTCTCCATATTGTTCACATTGTAAAGGTCTGGCTCCAACATGGGAAAAACTTTACAAAACTATACATTTGGAGGCTGAAAAAAACGGTGTTTTCATCCATCAAGTTGATTGTGTTGCTAGTGGTGACTTATGTGATCGCGAGTCGATCTTGAGCTATCCAACCCTAAGGTTATATGGTCCGAACGAGGATGGTTCTGGTGGCAAACTGTTGACCTCGTTTATGAAGTCTTATCGTAGAGATTTGGAAGGACTCACTTCGTTTTTGCGTGAACAGGCAATTGAGCTGAGTGACGATATTCTCACAAATAATGGCGCTGGATTACATCAGGATGTGGTAACACACATGATTGAAACACCCGAAATGTTGGAAATCATAGGCGGCAAAAACAGCGTGCCAATGTTGGTTTCATTTTGGCCGACTACAAACGAGCAGTTGAACAAAGATACGTTTCAAAAGGACTTCAAAGAGCTTGAACTGTTCCAGAGTTGTTCAAGGTGCTTTGATTTTAGGAATATTTGGAATTTGGTGACAAATAATTTGAAAAAACTCACAGACGCTGACAAAGTTTCCTTGGGATATTTCAACTGCAAGTCGGATGAAAGAATCTGCCAATCACTTGGAATGAAAGATTTGTTGATGGACGAAACAGATTCTTTTGATCCTAAAGTTTTCATGTTTCTACCAACAGATGAGGGTGGGAATAAAATAAGATATAAGTCCACGATCATGACCTCAAAAAGTCTCGTTGATTGGTCGAAAAGATTGTTGAATATCTACCCATTTGAAGACCTCAGCAAGAAAAGGATATCGAGAAACATGAAACTTGTCGATAAACTTGATGGTCGTATTGGTGAGTTTGAGAAAGATCCAGTGATTTCGTTTGTTTATTACTATTCTCCAGAGACTCACGTTACCGAGGATGATATTCTATTGAAACATTTGATTCAGCCGGTTATTGATCTCCCAGCAAACGTTCATCTTTACAAGAGTTCTGATCCGGCAGTTGTGGATTTGTTGAAAACTCAAGAACAATCATTGATCAATTACATCAATCAAGAGATTCCGGATTCGAAGGAGAAGTTGGAGTTCAATGAGGAGATGTTTATAGCCAGAACGCTTTCTACAGTTCCTATGTTTTTGTGTTTCAAAGACAATTCACTTATTTCAATGGTTTTACAAGGATTCGGGTCTAGAGATACAAGAAACTTCAAATCGGTAATGGATTTCATCAAGGCCAACTCCAATCCACTTATCACTGAACTTTCAGAGAACAATAAGGAGATTATTTTCCCAATGGGAATGGATCCATCAATCAATTCAAAGGATGAAAAAGTACTACTTGTTGTTTCTGATTCAAAACGTACGAACGACTTCTTCAAGAGCTTGAACTATATGAGTCAAGTTGCTCATAGTTTCCATTATTCGAGACTTACAAAACAATATTCCAAGTTGGTTTCAATAAGAGGAAAGAAATACGATAAAGTTGCTGATATCAAGGCAAAGAATGGAGATTCAACAGATATCATTCGTGCACTAAAAGAGGAGGTTCCTAATGTTTTCAAAAGTCAAGAAAATAATTTACAAGTTGTTCATGTTGACAAGTTGAATCTTCGGAAAATGTTTGAGTTGATGGAGTGGTCTAATTTGGATGCTGGAGATTTCGATGTTGGTGATACCATAATTGTCTCGAGATTCACGAATAATTACTGGCATAAACTTGGTAATGAGAAGTTGAGTGTGAGTAATGTCCGGGGAGTGACGAAGGCCTTGGAACAAGCTTGTTTTGAAGGGGTTAGTGGTCAACCATTGCGGGCTAGGGTTACGTTTGAAATGGTGAGTTCCTATGGAGTTATTTTTGTGGTTGTTTGTTTGATAGTGATTGGTTTGAAGAGGTGCAGGTTCCGGCGGAGGAGTCATAGGGGGGGAAGTCCGTATTATGGGGATCCAGAATCAGGGAGTAGTGGTAGTGGGAAGTTTGACTGAGCCAGCGATGACGGAACGAAGAGTGAAGCGATGAGTCAAGAGTGATCTATCTAGTGAAGGGCGAAAAGCCCAGTGAAACAAAAACGCCTATTGAATCGCTCAGTTAAGGTCATGAACCAGGCTCGTCGTTCGCTGTCATTCCTTTATCAATGATTCGCTTTGCTCGTTGTTGAGTCGTTGGGTCATCGCACCGCCACAGCTTTGAAGCATCTGTGGCTGTGCTAAATAATTTTTTGGATGGCTTTTAGTTCGTGTCTCACAAGAGAAAATTAAAAAAAAAATAACCTTGATACATAAATTGATCACGTTATTAATCACTTCAAAGCAATTGAACCCACGCGATTTGTTTGCAAGTTGCCATCAACTGAGGGCTCTTCACTTAGTGTACATTGAAAAACAAACTATACACTTTGTTGTTGGTGTAGAGTTTTTTTTGGGCGACATTGAGTGTATAAATTAATTGACAATCGTGGCAGTTGTAAGTCGTTGTCAAATCGTCCCAAACTTAACTTCAACATGTCACAAACAGTTCATCATGAGCCCGGTGTTGGGCTTGCTCCATCTGATGTCTCAGCCACATCGACTGTATTTGAGAAAGCGTTGAATTCGTGGGCTGTTATTGATTTACCTAATCTGCAGAAAGAAATGGATGAACGGGGGTTGGAAATTCAGGCGTACCAGAAAGAATCATTAGTTGGACGGAAAGATCTGGCTACAAAAACCAAATCATTCAAGAAACTTTCAGAGGAGGAGAAATTGGACCAGATCAATCCATTATTAAAGTCATATCAAAATGAAATTGACAGTTTGACTAAGAAGAACAAGACAGTTGAAAACGTTTTTTTCCATGTTTACAGAGCCATTGCTGAGGCACCGGATCCAAAGAGACTGTTGCAAATTGGTGTCGATGCTCTTGTTTCTATAAAAGATTTTGAGAAGTTGAAGAATGAAAAAAGCGAGTTGGAGGAGAAGTTATTGAGTTTTGCTGATTATGATCAATTGAAAGCAAAGATCATCAAAACTGAACAAGACTCGCAAAAAGCTTCAGAAGCCAAGTTAAAGGCTAAAGATGACGAATGGAAGGCTTTATTGGAGGAGAAAGAGATGAACTGGAAGAAAAAAGAGATGGAATTTGGAAATTCTGTTGGTAAATTAAAGAAAGAGGTTGAAGAATTGAAAGTAAGTGAAGAGATGATGAAGCTGAGATTAAAGAATCAAACCCGGACTTTGAACACCGATGAGGATGAAGAGATCGATGTTGGTGAAGAGCAAGTTATGTTCAATGGGGGTGATTTGAAGAATAAGACGATAAATGCTGTTGAGTTGCAAATGTTGAACAGGGATGCAGAGGCAGCAAAAGTTCGGATTTTGGAGTTGGAAAAGAGAAACGAAGAATTGAGACGTGAATTGAGTCTGGCGAAGTCTGATGTTGAGACCAATAAAGTCAAGGAGATGAACAATAAGAGGATTTCTGAGTTGGAGAGTGAGAATGCTTTATTGGTTGCAAGATTGGAGCATGAGAGAAAGAATGTTGATGAATTAAAGGAAGATGTCAGAAGCAGAGGGGAGGCAGCTAGCAAAGAAATCAGTCAATTGACCAATGAAATTGAAGTTTTAAGAGAGCGTACCAATCGTACTGTTGATTATGATGAGATTAGAAAAGAGCTAGAGATTTTGAAGCAGATTGAGTTTGGTGAGGATGAAGAGGACAATCCACAATTAGAGTCTTCGATTGTTCAACGTAACAAGAAATTGAACAATGAGATCATTGAATTCCGGTCAAAGAATGAGGAGGCAAACAAAAAATGTGAGTTGTTGGAGTCACAGTTGGCTGATGCTATCAAACAATTAGAACAACTCAAGGAAATGAACAACAAATTGGAGAATGATTTGATGAATTTTGAGAGTGGGAATAACAATGATAAATGGGAAGCAATGTCTATGATTTCATCGATTGCTCCATCTGTGGCGCCATCATTTTCGAGGGGTAAACTATCACCGGCGTCGTCGATTGCAGGAGGATATGATCCAAGTCAAAACACGATGGTTTCACAACAAGATTCGTCGATTCTTCCGATTATCACGCAACAAAGAGATCGGTTTAGAGTTAGAAATAAAGAGTTGGAAGATGAATCAAAGAAGCAATTTGGTAAGATTGTGGAACTGAAGAGGGAGATCAATACATTAAAGACTGATAATAGAGGATTGTATGAGAGAATTCGGTTTTTGCAATTTCATCAGGATGATAAGAAATCTAGGATTTCTGCGGCCACAGATGTCGAGACTCGGTATAAACAGAATTATGAGAGTGAACTTCATCCGATCGAACAATTTAGATTGAAAGAGACGGAGAGGATCAATTCGAGAATGTCACCATTTGAGAGGATTTTTATTCAAGTGACGCGATATGTGTTGAGTAGCAAGTATTCGAGGTTGATATTTGTTGGGTATTGTGCTGGGTTGCATTTTTTGGTGATTTTGCTGACTATATATATCATGGGTGGTACGTCTACTTCAGTTGGGGCGAAGGTTAGTGTGACTGGGAGTACTGGAGGGTATGCTGGAGGTGTTGCGAAAGCGAACGAATGATGAGCGAGTGACGAGCGAATGACGAGCGAATGACGAGCCACTCTCCAGCCACTCTCCAGCCCTTCTCCAGCCACTAACTCGCTCGTCAAGCCAGTAAATATTCCAAGATTGAAACAACCAAATAGTTTGAATTCCCCTCTCATTCGGCAAACGGGGGGTGTTCTACACTTTCCAAGTAATAAAGAAATCAAACTTGCATTAGTAGTTGCAACAAGACGCCTCAAATTGACTTCTTTTTTCCACACCTCACACCAATGGGGCGGTAGTCAATGATCACCAATGATTATCGAACTGACTACCGGGAACTATCAACAACCAGCAAGCAGCCACCATAACCAAGCAGTCATTGCCACCACCACCACCATTAACTCCACCAGCTCCACCAACTCCACCGACCCCCCCCTTCGTCATCGAGACAGTGCCCCAATCCCGCGAACCGGCAATTTCCCGATTTGCCGATCACCAGAAGGGTCCGAGTCCAGACAGCTCGAGATCTTTTTAACTTGATTTAAGGACTCTACTTTCCAAACAGGATAAGCTACTAGACGAGTGCGATGAGTTCAAGAGATTCACAAGGACGTCGCGCAAGATCTGTTTGTGTTCCTTGTCACAATCGTAAGATAAGGTGTGATTTCATGAAAAAAGATCCTTGTTCGAATTGTAAAGGATTGCAAATAGAGGAGAGGTGTGTTTTTTATCAAAGAAAAAAGAGAGCGAGGCCAAGAAGGCCATCAATTAGGGTGCCGGGAATGGCCAGCGTGGGCAGTGTGTGCACTGGCTCGGCCACGGGCTCGGCCACGGGCGCGGTCGCGGCCGCGGCCAGCATGGTCACCTTGCAAGGCAGCACCCTGCGTAACACCACCGCGCCCCTGCAATCTGTGCCCGAATCCAATGCCACATCGGGCAACGAATCCTTGCGCTCCTCCTTTTTAAATTCAATTTCTCTCGACCCAGAACGTTTCGTCAACATCACCCCAATGACCGCCAAAGACTACACCGGAGCCAAAAACAACTCCTCCGTCGTCGACATCCTCCTCAAAGAATACTGGGCAAAAGTCGAAACGGGCAAACCATCTTCTGAAAGAATTTGTGACCTCGACGTCCAAGTTCTTAGCCTGAACGGCTGTTTCAACTTGCCCGATAAAAACTTATGCTGGCAATACATCAATAACTTCTTCGAAACAGTCTTCCCAACCTCCCCCTTTATCAACAAAAAACGCTTTCTTCACGACTACCGCGACTTTACCAATCCTCCCTCATTACTTCTCCTTCAATCACTGCTCTTTGTCGGGGCAAAGAATATAAGCATTCCTTTACAACATCATGATAGAAAAATTCATGATCTCATCACCAGCACCCTGTTCAAGCGGGCAAAAATGCTATACGATCTTGGACTTGAAAGAGATCCAATCCCATTGGTTCAATCCCTCATCTGTCTATCATGGAATTTCGCCGGATCCTCGATTAACCTAAGAAATCACACTTATTACATCAAATTGGCCCTATCAACAGCTCAATCTTATGCTTTTCATAAAGAAAACTCCAAAAATCCTTATCTTAGTGACTATGAAAAGATAATGTATCGAAGAATCTGGTGGTTTCTGTTTACTAGAGAACAATCGATTACTGTTGGATATGGAAGACCAATGAGTGTCAATTTAGAAGACGATGTTGATGTTGGTATGGTTACTCGTGATGATTTTGCTGATGGTGAATGTACAGAGATGGAGATTGATTTTTTCATTCATTTCATCAAGATGGCCAAATTGATGGATGTTATAACGAGACATCAACGGGTGATCAATTCGCTGGCATTATGTGGATTGCCGTACTCTGATGTTGTTAAAAGAGACGATTTATTGTTGAGTCGATGGTTTGATGAGTTGCCCGAGCATCTTTATTTTAGAGTCCATGATACGAGGACTCATACTATATTGTCGGCCACTTTGAATGGGTATTATTATTCTATGATGATTATGGTTCATAGGACAAATATTCGGCGAAATGCCAGGGCAGAAGTTGCCCGAGCAAAGGGTACGGGCAACCCTTTGGGAACGGGCAACCCTTTGGACTCGCTTCGCGACTCGTCGTACAACCCTTCATGGGCAATCACCTTCCAAGCAGCCTACATGATCTCCCTCATCTGCGAATCAGTCATTCTTAAAGCAAATAAACGATTCTTCAACCCTGGCACACCGGTCCACTTTCTTCACAACTCCGTCTACGTCATGCTCAACCATCTTTTAAATCGCAACCCAAAAATAGCTTCCCTCTCTGAACAAGTGATCCTCCGCTGTCTTGAAATAGTTAGAGTCCTCGCCAGTGACTGGGAGTTTTGTTATGCTTTTGATTACGCTGCAAGTCGCATATACGAAGATAAGCAGAAACAAGCATTGTTTCTGGAATCATGTCTACAGGGCTCATATCCAATCGACAGTGATGCCAATCAATTACTGAAAAATCAAATATTCGATCTTAATCTTGTCGAAAAAGCCAGCCAAACAACTTCCATTGCACCCGAGCAATCATCGCACGGCTGTAGTGTCGGAACTCCCGATCGAAGCGGGGACGCCGATGCGAATGTGGATGCGCAGCATCCGCATCCACATCCACATCCACGCGTTCAAGCACAAGTAGAGGCCATTTTGAAAGCAGCAATGAAGGCTCACGAGTTGGTGTTGTCGGAGGAGCCTGTTGTTGCAGAGAAGGAGTTGAAAGAGTTTAGTCCGGAACGTCTTTTTCGCGATGTTAGGGGTATTGTGATAGGGGGTGCAGATGGAGGAGGCGCATCTGCCGCGCCTGCAAGTGCGGGCCCACCCGCGAATGCAAGTGATACTAAAAAAACAAAGTCAGCCGCACTCTCATCCGCATCCGCAGTGATAAAACGCTCCAGGGACCACATGGCCAAGGCAACCAGCGGATCTGATCGTCATCACAGAGCTGAGCCTCGTGGGAATGACTCGGCTACCGCGGGAACAACCAGCACAGGACTTGACTCTTACCAACGAACCAAAATCGATTTTCTGCTAACCACTCTCAGCGATAACTACAGCGATGACTCTGCATCATCACTCTCGGCCCGAAAACAAATACTCACAGTTCTTGATGAAATCGACAGTAAATGGGTTCCGGCGTTCAAAGTCCGCCCGTGAGATGCAGTACGCCGCATTCTTATATTCCATTTTATAGCACCTTAACACCGACTTTGATAATGGGATGAACATAAATTGTATTGAGATTGATGCACGATTATCATACAATTTCTAGTATTATTATGTTGTATATAATTTTGGTGGGTGCGGAAAAAAGTTTCTTTCTTGTTGTTTTCAGGAATCACTCACTATATTCATTATACATTCCACTAAAAGTATGAGGGGAACGTCTAACTGAAGTGTTCTTTTTCTTTGTGTTCGTCTGTATTCACCACCACCCCCTCCCGGATGTCTTATCCACCTGTTTCGTCCTCTACAGGGACTACCTACATGAAACTACCCAAGACGAAAAAAGTTTGTGCAGCTTGTCATCAAAGAAAAGTTAAATGTGACCTCAATGAAAAGGAGTCAACTGTGGAAAAATGTTCAAATTGTCAAACTGTTGGCTACGACTGTGTCGTTTATATTAGGAAAAGACGTGTTATCAGTAAGTTAGCTTCGAATTCTACAAATATACCAACAAAATTACCAAGTTATGTCACCACCGCATCACCAAAATTCATAGATAAACTCAGCGAAATACAACTGGATCCTTACACTTATCTCAAAGCTTGGTATCAACAATCAGCAACTTTCAAAGGCTATGTTGGTGGTCTCCATTCTTATCCGGTATTAGCCGATATTTTGGATGGGTTTTATCTCCACAAATTCTCGAACCAGAAACATGAAATGACAGAAGTTGAATATCAAATAATGATGGTTACAGGTTGTTTTAATTTGCCAAGTCAGGAGCTCTGTTGGAACCTCATCACCGCCTACTTCGACCGCATTCACCCAATTGCACCGTTCATCAACAAGACAAGGTTCATGAGAGATTATAAAGACCTGACTAAAGCTCCCAGCATTCTACTACTTCAAGCCATATTGTTTGTTGGATCAACCGTTTACGAAAAGGAGCTTTGGACCAGAGCTGAGCGTAAGGAGATGAAAGAAATGTCACTTATGTTCTACAGACGTGCAAAATTGTTATACGATCATCATATTGAGCAATACGAGCCAATTCCACTCATTCAATCTCTTCTTCTTCTCTCCTGGAACAATCACGGGATCAACGACAGAAACTCCTTGTATTACACGTATCTCTCTGTTGGGACAGCACAGGCGTTTGGCCTCTACAAAGACAACAGTGGCAGCAAAAAACTCTCAGAATACGAGAAAAAAATGTACAAAATCATTTGGTGGTACGTTTATGTTCGTGATCATTCAGTTTCGGTAGCATTAGGACGTCCGACGATTATTCACATTAGCGACTGTGATGTTGCTGATCTGACCGTTCAAGATTTAACGGATGCCGAAGTTGACCCGGGAACAACTGCTTATCCACTAACACAAATTCAAGTGGATTTTTTCCTTCAAATGATTAGACTTACTAAAATCGCCGAAGTGATCTTGAAACATCGAATCGTGATTAATTCTCTTGCTGCACAGGGCGAACCGTTTCTTCATATTATCAAACACGACGATTTTTTGCTCAGTAGATGGTTTGAAAATCTTCCAAGCAATCTACTGTTTCAAGTTCACGATCCAAGCACTCATAACGTTCACAGCTCCATTATTACTGGGTCGTATTACTCGTTTCTGATCATCATTCACAAGGTGAACATCCTTCGAGAGGCCCGGTTGCGCACAAACGCCAACAGAAAGCCGGGATTTTTGTCGAGAACGAGGGATTCCGATCTGGAAGACTACCATCCATCCTGGGGAGTTACTTTCCAGGCATCTTTTATGCTCTATCAAATGTTCTCCACGGGGAGAAACAGAGAATTCATCAAGGACAAAACACACTATTTTCTAATGTTTGTGTACTATTCGGCAAAAATGATGTCATTTCATTTGTGCAATAAGGACGAAAAGATTGCTGAGATTGCTGATATCGTGGTCAAAGGTTCGTTATTGATGTTTGATGAGGTGAAAGAGAAATCTTTAGCGTTGGAGTCTTTCCATCACATTATCAAGTGTCTGTATGAGAACAAACCGTTCCAGTCAATTCTACTTAGGAAGTTGTTCCAAAGGCCTCAATCAGAGAGAGCAGAAATGGAATTGTCTTCTATGAAGTCATTAGAACAGAATTCTGATGTTCAGTTGGCAAACGGGGGTACGTATCACGAAGGGACAAGTAAAAATCATGTTGAGGAATGTAGAAAACGACCATATTCCAGATCATTCCCTGAATTTCCGTTCCAAACTGGTGAAATGCAGCCACCAATGGGGAATCATCATATGGAACTGGGGTTCCATATGTTTGGAAATGAGCGTGCCAGAGCGAAAACCGAGATCGAAATAGGGAAACCACCTCTTGAAACAGTCAAGAAACCTGCTGATTTGGGATTCGCTCATCCAGAAGATCATTTTCGAGCCGGTTGTACGTCAACCGATGAACTTGGACATTTTCTCGGTACTAGATACGAAAATGAGGATGGTTTGGATGGTTTTAGACCTGAACGGTTGTTTTACAACGGAATCTATCAACCTCAACAACCAGAATCTCATCATCAACAATATGAACCACCATTGATTCAAGATCCTCTGGGAAATGCACACAGAAGTTCTATTCATTATCTTTTATCCAGCCTTCCTAAATCTACGGATACTCCACAAGAATCTGGTGAGGATAACATTTTTCCTAATGGACTTTCAGAAAATACGTTATTGCATTTATTGACAGAGCTAAACAACAATTGGGAGCCGAGTTTCAATATTCCGGCCACGGACAGGGAAAAGGAGCTTGTTGGTGGTGAAAGTGCAGCCAAACGACCTCCAAGTAAGAAAAAAACAGCTTTGGAGGAACCACGTTCTCCTAGGTTGAGTGGAGACTCTCTGTTCAACGGACTCAGCCGGGGTGACTTAAGTCAGCCTCGGTTCTATCGGAATGGAATACATGATTCGGGAGTTCATCCAAATGGGTATGCTGTTCCTGCGTATGTTCAACAAGCGCAGGCACATCCAGTGGCTGGAACGGCCGTTGTTGCACAAGATTTGGTTCATCATTCATCACAAGGGATTTACCGCGGATATTCGTATCTCAACGCGGCGCAGGCGCCTGTGGGACACGGAGTAGGTGGTGCAGGAGGAGGGGCGGTTTATCAGAGAATGGAGATGCCAAATGAGGAGGAGCATGAACAAATGGCAAGCGGAGCGACTCATTTGTGAGGAAATCGAATGGCGAGCGGGGAGAATGGCGAGCGGAGCGAGTCATCTATGGAGTACCTCAAGTCATGTCAACGAGAGCCGATCAAGTAATGTCAACTAGAGCAGATCAAGTCACTCCTCTTTGACCTCAGACTAAATGAACGGTGACGAAGGATAGTAAACCTTACAAGAGACCGTCTTTTTCAATGTTTGTTCATCATTACATAGATTTAGTATACTGTAATCTTATCGCAATTTCTTATCAACGTATCAAAAATTTTAAATTTCACCTATAAAAGTTGGAAAATTTTCGCGGTTTCTTCCTTTTTGGTGAAATTTCAACGATAAGCAATAGCTAGCGAGCGATACAACTGAGACGAAAGGCGGTATAAAAGGTGCAAACCAAGCTGACACAGTATTGTTATCAAAGGAAAGGTTATTTGCTTGTCTTAAAGTTGAATGATATATACAAATCAATTGTTTCATCATGTCGAAAGCTAAGATTTTACTAGTTGGAATGGGTGGTGTTGGATCGATCGCTGCCTATGGTCTTGAATATGGTGGAAAAGCTGAAGTTACGGCAGTTGTTAGATCTGATTACGAAACTCTGAAGAATGAAGGTTTTGAATTGCAATCGTGCGATTACGGACATGTTGAGAGTTACAAACCGACACACGTTGAGAATTCCATTGAGACTGCAATGGAAAAGTATGGTCCGTTTGAGTATGCAATTTTTTCAATGAAAAACGTTCCTGACATTTCACCTATTGAACCGTTGATTGAGAAATGCTACAGCAAGGACACTTCAATTGTTTTGTTGCAGAATGGATATGGAATTCACAAATCATTGTTGGAGAAGTTCCCAGATGCTGTTGTGATCAGTGGAGTTTCTATGATTTCTTCGACTTTGTATGGAAGAGTTGTTAAACACGTTGCTGTTGATGCTGTGAAGTTTGGAGTTTGCGATAACGGGCGTGTTGCTTATGAAGTTCAAGAGGCTAGATGCAAACGGTTCATTGAGCTCTATTCGACTGGTAAAAATCAGCCGGAATTCGACGAGGATGTGAATTATACCAGATGGCGGAAGTTGGTTTACAATGCAACTATTAACTCGACGTGTGCATTGACCGATGTGGATATTGGCAGACTCGAGTTGTTTGGAGGTGTTGATAGTATTGTGAGACCAGCAATGAAGGAGATTTTGGCTATTGCAAAGTCCGATGGAGTTGATATTCCAGAGGAGGTGATCGATTTCATGATTCGGTCTGATGATGGTGAGTGGTATCCACCTTCGATGTTGGTTGATATCAGAAAAGGAAATTACTGTGAGTATCAAGTTATTTTGGGTAATGCGTTGGATGTGGCTAAGCAGAATGGAGTTAGTGCTCCTGTTTTGACTGTTTTGTACAATCTTTTGCATGTTATCCAATGGAGAACACAGGAGAAGAGGGGAAGGGTTGTTTTGCCGGAGAAGAGGCCATTGCCAGGGGATGGGTTTACCCTTGAGTGAAGAGCGAATGGCGAGCGAATGACGAGCGAATGACGAGCGAATGACGAGCGAAGCGAGTCATTTGCGAGTCATTTGCTAGTCATTCGCAAGCCCTTCGTGACTGTCACACAAGCCCTATAACGAGCAATGCAAATTTGATCGCTCGTCATTCGCTCTTCACTCAAGGATAATTCATCCACTCGTGAACATAATAATTACATCAATTAATATAGACATTCAAATAGATAGCAAATACAACCAAGGCCAATCCAATTGATGTTATGTGAGTTGAGCAAGTCAAGTCCAATGATATTCCTTCACTCTCTGCTACCAAATCTTTCGACTGAGTACACCTCACACCAAACCCTCACACCGCGATCAAGTACACTCTTTGGTAGCCATTCATCCTGTAGATGGCCTCGTTTGGTGATTCTACAACAAACCTCAATGTCTTTTGGGGTTGGGTGATTGGTTCAGTCAATCATCCAGGTCCTCGAGCACTTTTGACCGAGGAAAAATTCACCACTTTGCTAGTGACCTGCTACCATCGCTGATGCAAATCAGTCAAAGAGAATGAGAATTACTGGATTACTTCCTAAGTTTGTCCCTCATTCACCACTCATGATTGACTTCTGATTACTTCTTACCCCACACAAACAACTCGCTTCGCTCGGCGTTCGGTTACTTCGCTCGTCATTTGATCGACATTCGCTCCTCAATTTTTCCCTAACGTGTTTTTTTTTTTTTTTTTCAGCATTCTCACACCTTCGAAATCACCTACTTCTCTTCTTCTAAACCCCCTCCGTTCTTCCATTCTCTCGCTCTCCATCCCTCTCTTTCCTTCACCTCCCCTCTACCATGCTCCAGAGAAAAAAAACAATTGACATTTCAGATGTTTCACCGCTCGGAAAATTGGAGAATACAACTACAGATAGAAGACACAGCCGCACCAGCGTGATCTCTGAAGGGTCGGTTGCCACTACCGGGAGACTGCTTGACAAACTCGAACTTTGTGAAGATGATTGGGAAAGCATCGACGAGACCTCAGTTCTCGAATCTTCTTCGCAAACGCCACCAAGAATGATAAATTCTGCTCCAGCTCATAGATTTGCTTCCCTCAAACCCTTTTTTTTCTCACAAAAACAAACGGGTGTTCTCAAGGAATCGCCCAGAAAAGTGAAGACAAGAGGCTCAGCGCTCAAGTTGCTGTCGAGGGAAAACAAAAGTGAAAATGCTGGATCAGATTCATTTGAATTCGTTCAAAGTACCACTGACGGCGCCGTCAGTGATGTGGACCCTCTCGAGGACACCTCAGACGCTCAGAGCTTTGAATTCGGTGATGATTCGTTTGCCAATAGCTCAATTGGTGACGACTCATTGATCGCCCCACCAACACCATCCTTGCACCAAAGACAACACTCAGATGGTTCAGATTTATTTATCAGCTCTGCTTATACGTTGCACCCAGATTTCGGCAATATAAACAGGCACAATCATTCACACTCCACTCCAAGTCCGAGCGAGTCATTCTCACTTTCTCGAAAACCACACACTCGCAGTCCAAAATCGCCTTCAACGTTCAGTTTTCCCCATCGTCCTCATCATCAAACTACACCATCCAAACACAGTCTAACTAAAGCGTACACGCAGAATAGTGATAGCGATAGTACCTTGAGTTCTGATCGCTCTGTGGACGTTTCATCGTATTCCACCACCCTTTTAGGTTCTCCGTCGCCCAAAGTTGCCATCAAGTCCACAGAAAAACATTCTGGTAATCGTTTATTTCCTCTTGTTCGAATCCCATCGGCTCCAACAATGCTCAAACTCACCAAACATAACAAGTCAAAGAAAGCTGGTAAAATTTTACAGCCTATCCCTAAACAGCCCGTTCCTGCACAGCCTTCACAGCCCGCACAGCCCGCACAGCCGCCTCGCACGTCAACCAACCAATCAATGCTCACTCCCGAGGCAAGAGTTTCCATGGCCATAGCTTTGCGAAGATCAGGACAAAATAGAGACGCTGCCTATCACCTGGAAATTGCGGCAAGACAGGGTAATTCAGAGGCAATGTTGTTGTATGGATTGAGTCTTCGATATGGATATGGGGTCTCCACAGATTTGGTTCAGTCATTTATATGGCTTTGTAGAGCCGGAGCTGTTAAACCATCTCAGAAGTACACCTTCAAGGTGAATTTTCAATCGCTGATTTCTGCACCAATTAGGAAACCGAAACAGCCTCAAAGTGTTATTTTTTTTGAGATTGGACAGGCTTATGTTCGGGGATTGGGTTGTACGAGAGACTTTTATCAGGGGTTGGAGTTTGTTGAGTTGTCGGCTAGTTTGGGATATGGACATGCTATGTATGAGGCTGGATTGATGTGGGCGAGTAAGGCAGGGTTTAAGGGGTGTTCGGAGGGATTACGAGCTGATGGTTGGTTTGAGGTGGCAGAGAAGTATGGCGTAAGAATGACGAGCGAATGACGAACTAATGACGAGCTAATGACGAGCGAAGCGAATCATTTGCGAGGCACTTTGCGAGGCAATTACCAGTCTCTAATCAGTCACCAACCCATATCTGCGAGGCAAGTGAGTTGAAGCAAACGGGTCAAGAACGATAAATGATCACCACCACCAAACCTTCCAGCAAAACGAACAATACTACTCTACTCATGAATGGCTGGATTCATTCATGTTCTCCAACTATTTATTGATCAACTCTCGTTGTTCATTGACAGTAATACTTCATTGTCCTTTCGTTTACATAATGTATCTATCACTTACGACTCGCTTCGCCCGTCGTTCTATATATACAGTATAAGCACTTTTCTACCCCTCTAATACCAATCGTACGAGCTATCCATCATCCTCTCCTCAACTATCCTCTCCTCGATCACCACCTCCTCCTCATCCTCCTCATCCTCATCCTCATCCTCTCCCTCTGGAATATCCTTCTTTTCATAAACCAAACTTGCAGTCTTATCAATCTTGGCCAACAAACAACCATAAGCCAAATTGGCCTTTGAAAGTCTCTCCAACAAAATCTTAGCCATCTCAATCAATTCTCTTTCCATCTGTGCAGTTTTGAACTCAAAAGACTCGCTGTAAAACACAAAACTCTCATCCAACCACTTCAAAGTTGGATTTTGCAACGTTGAAAAGTCCTTTTCGGACAAGATATGAAGTGCAACGTTTTCAATAGAATCTCTGGTCGTCCCCACAAACACATCTTTAATCAACACAGCATTGAACAGATTCTCTTGATCCTCCTGCAAACATTCGCTCATCTTCTTGGCTCTCTCCTTCTTCAACTTCTCCCTTCGCTTCATCTCTTCGGAAACCACAAAAGCCTCTTCAAGTCCAAATCTCGGACTCTTGGTGTCCGGTTGCATCTTAATGAAAACCGATCTTTTCGGCTCGGGATCCTGAGACTCGCTCACCATTTTGTAAGCCTCTGCCATCTCATGAATAAACTTACGCTGGATTTGACGCATCGGTCTGAAATGGTACGAATTTCTCCCCATTTCACCGCTGACAAGCTTGCGAAGAATATCCTCGATGCTCAAACACCATGTCTTCTGTTGGCTGTAGATTCCAAGAACGAATGGCGAATACACCGCCTCCAACGAAAGAAACTTCTCAACAACATCTGTGTCATTCGATTTGCCCATTTGGAACGCCTCAAACAACATCTTGTTCCTTTGTTCCCTCTCACAGTCCTCGTCACAGTCGAGCAAAGTTTCTGGCTTTCTCAGCGAACACAACATCTTCTTCGCCAGTCTTCCACAGTCACAATAAACAGTCACCATTTCCCGACACGGAACAGACTCATTACATTTGAACGGAGAATGACAAACCTGTTGACATGGATGGCCACAAGTTCTTGTCTTCCCACAAACATGTGTGCATTTTGCAAGACACTCGCCAGCAGGATGACAAAATTTCGTACATTTGTGTGCACCACATCCCAAAAGCTTTCCGCAAACGGTACCGCAAGAAATTGTCGTTTGATGGCACATAACTCCCTTAACTTCAATGTTCTTCTCACATTGGCACACTTTAGTCACTCTCACCGTGCACCGTGGACATTCCTTATCATCCTCATGGCAATTATGATCCTCAGGACGATGGCCACATCTCGTTGGTCTCTGACATTGGTTGAGACACACCGGTAATTTGGTACCACATCTTACGGGAGCGGGAACCACGGTCTTCCCGCAATGACAGACTAAATCTTCAGAAGAAGACTCCAAACACGGATTGCACGGTCCCAAATGGCAGGTCATGTTGCAGTAATGTTTTCCGCAACTTAGCAATTTGTTGCAATCTTTCGTGCAAATATGGACTGCCTCAATGGTCATTTGATCCTCGGAGTTTCTGGTATTAATCAAGTTCTTCCGTATACCCTTTTGTCTTTCTCTTTCTCTAACGGCAGCAACAGGCTCGAATTCGCAACAAACATTCAAACATCTGTGTCTTCTGCAATTCATCAACGCCTGACACTTGTGGTTGCAACTTGGAACGTATTCCTCTTGGTTCAGACGACATGGAATCGTGTAATGCGAGTAATTACACTTGCAACTGATCTCGACTTTCTCGAAGCAAGGAGCGCATTCTCCCTCGTGACATGGCCAGTAACATTTATGGCCGCAATCTAACCGTTTTCCACACACAGTCTCACACGTTGGGATCGGATCTAGACAAGAAGTGCGTGCTTGGCCGGTGATTTCCTCTATTTTATGCTTCCCACAAGGACAATGAGTCATCATAGCGGGACTCAGCGGACACCGATGGGACGACGAGGACTTTGGATGACACGAGAATTCGCATCGATGGTTCCCACAATCCATTAGATCCCCACACGCCTCATCACATTGGAAAGATCCGGTCCAAACATCTCCATCTTCAGACTTCTTCGGCGCTCTTTCATGACACTGTATCGTTGCCTTGTGTTTCCCACAATAGCACAGAACTTCTATACTCTCCCTACACGATCCACACAGATCCGTGTGACACCGTCTCTGACACTTGTGAAGACCACAGGGCATCATATCGTCGCAAATAGATCCACAAGTCCAGCCTTCCTTGTACGGAGTGATGATACAGGGAAGCTGTTGTTTGTTTCTGCCACAATTACAGCTCATCACAGGACCAATCGCCGTACACTTCTTGACATGAGGACCAGGATGACACTCAAGAGAACAGCCATGAATACATGACGAGAGTGAAGAGTGGCATGTCTGACCACAAGAATGTGGAGCAAAAGAGTTTGGTGCCGGATTCACACTTTTTCCACACCAACAGGTGTAATGTTTGGGCAAAGTGGTGTGAGTTCCGTTACAAGAAGGACATCTCCACGAGCGATCCCCAGCAGTTGAAGATCCACGTTTGGCCCAGTCTCTAATACATGATATATCAAAAGCTCTATAGCAGTAATCACATGACCAAACTTTTGAGTCTGCATCAATCTCACCGGTGCAAACAAGACAGATGTATTCTCCTTTTTGAATCTCTCCCAGAATTCTAGAGCCAATGTGTTCTATGTCATCATCTTGTATGTCCGAGTCAGTGTCACTTGTATCGTTATCTGAGTGAGAGTGGGAATTTTGGTCACTTTCGGTGTATTTCGTTTCCACTTTCACCACAGAAGCAAAGTCTGCGTCTTTTTCTGCTTGTTCCATTAACGCGAACTATTATAAGGGACGGCTTTGATGAAGAGGGAACAAAACTAGATATGGTTTGTCAGATCGACTGAATTTTTCAAGTAGTCATAAAAAAAAACTAACACTTTCTGGTGTAAAGATGTTTGGCACAGCCAACGTTTGTTTTCAACCAGTACAAATTGATTTTTTTGAAAGTCAAACGTACCGTACCATGACTACGCTTAGTCGGTTCGTTAGTTTGGAAGAGAAACACGCCCGAAGATAGAAAAATGGCACAATTAAACGATCCTTGGAAGAAGAGGTAAGTGATGTTCAGCTTTAGACTTACATGCAATAAATTAACACATCTTTTTCTCCTCAGAGATGCTTGGAGATACGAAGGAGTGTTCCATAAGTCAAAGAGATTCAGAGGATTATTCCCAGGAATTGGTATTGGTTTTGCAGCATTTTTGGCTATAAGTGTTTATGAGGACTATGTTATGCCGAAAGCAAGTGGTCATGAGGCGCATCATTGAATGACGTACGAGCACGACGAGTCATGAGTGAGACATGAACGAACCTTCACCGTCAGCGACCGTCATATCACTCGACTGCACACTCAATCGACGAGAGAAGTTACTCGAAGCCAAAAATCTTCGCTGCTCATTTACCATCCTCTATTTATTCTTATTTATTATCCATCATCCTCTATTTATTTTATTTATTGTTCATCTTATTTATTTCAATTATTTCAGCTATTTCACATTTTTTTATTTTCAATAATACAACAAATACTTGGTAACCAAACCGAATGCAATCATGATTTAATTCCCAGATGACAAGCAAAGCGTGTCATTTGCCAACCTCACGACTCGCCGTTCGCTCGCCGTTTGCTCGTCAGTTGCGCTCTGGAGACCTATCTCTATTCCCCTTCCCCTTCGTCTCATACCAACAACTATAATGAGAAACCCTACCCTTCACCTTGATAGCATTTCTCCAAACCCATTCGCCAGAGTCATCATCGAAAACTCCAGAAAGCTTCTCCCTGCAAATCCCACAAATGGTGTCATTCTCAGAATCTTCCGGGATACTAACAGTCTTCTTGTTCATCTCCTCCTCGGTCAATGCCTCTTTCAAACTGACTTTATTCACCTCCAATCCACCTTCCTCTGCATTTGTAGACCCGATGATCTCATCTTCCTTAAACTCACACCATTTCGAGTCTGTCAAGAACCAAGATCTGTTATGGATCTGTTTGGCAGTGTTTTTGAGTTTCTTATTGGTTCTGAAATGCCAGTCCAAGTGCGCTTGTTTCTGAGCAGAGCCTTGGGGACTATTTTCGAATCTTTTAGAACAATTAGAACACTGATTTGGCTTTGTATCGTAAACGAGATCAATCTCTGCCGAGGTAACTTTATGATTTTTCAAAAAATTTTGATTTAATTCAAACTTGGAAAAAACAGAATCAGTTCCAGAAACACCTTCAGCGTTGTTGGCTTTTTGTAATATTCCTTGCAAAAAGTTGAGATTCCCCAAGCCCAGTGGATTGGAGTTACTTGCTCCACCGTTGAGTTGTCCGTTCTGACCAAATGGAGCACCATTTGATTCCACTGGCTGTGGAGTCCCCTCGGTCGTTGGAGGCGTCATTTGAGCTTGTTTTTGCTGTCCCATCGCACTCATAAGATTGAAAAGGGCGTTTGCGTTTGCGTTGTTAAGACCAAAGGGAGGTGCCGCTTGAGGAATCGAAGCTGGTTGGGTTGGCCCATTCGATGGTTTGAGACCCAGTAGACCTTGTAATTGTACGGTAGAAAAGTTGGGCACTTGTTGGACTGTCTGTGCTTGTGCCTGTGCTTGTGCTTGTGCTTGTGCTTGTGCTTGTGCTTGTGCTTGTGCCTGTGCCTGGGCCTGGGCCTGGGCCTGGGCCTGCCTTTGGGCTATCGCATTCAACCTTATCGTTTCATCCTCTCTAATGCTCAATAACTGCTTCTTCACCACCTCTAATTGCTGCTGAGGGATCGCTGTTGGTTGACTTATGATACTCTTGAGCTGCTGTAATAACTCGAATCTTTGGGCGGCCTTTGTGTCATTTGGAGTTTGTAGTAATCTAGAATTAACTAGATTTTTTAGTTCATCAATCTCTCTCACCAAGATCTCCTTATTCAATGGTCCATTGTTTGACTGCAAAAAACCCTGTGGTGGACGCTGATCCGGTCTTCTGTTATTGGCTGTGGCCTTTATGAGGAAATTTTCAATCAAACTGAGTTGGTCTTCACTGAAAAGAGGCAATCCCGTGACTGCATTTGGAGCTTTCCATGTCTTAAATAAACCAATCATCTTCGTTCTGGTTGGATCATCAACTAATGAATAAACCTCAGTAAACGTTTTGTATAGTCCATTGCAAAAAAGCCGCGTATATGGAGCACCGACTATCTTACAAATGGAGTCTAACAAGTATAATGCAAACAGTTTCTGTGATGGAATTGCCTTTTGAATTCTTTTCTCAACTGCCTTCACAATCTCAGGTGCAAATTCAACATTTTCCTGTGCCAAAACGGTATGACTTTCGATGATTGGTCTTGAATTGAACGTCAATGATGACAGTGAATTGAAATAATCGTTTCCAAATTGCTCTGCACTCGGGTGGTCGTGTCTTGATGTCATTTCCTTAAAGCACTTTGTGCTTTTCAAAACAAATCAACAGTAATTTATTGTCAGAAAAAAGAGACGAAACTAATTCGCAAAGTATCAATACACTATTATATACACATCCGTCTGATGCGAAGAACCTAACAGCTTGTCAATTCAACAGAAACCCAACAAACGTGTTGACAAAAGTTATGCTTCCACAAGCAACGGGACTCGACAAAACTCTTACTGACTCAGCGGTGGTGAATCAAAGCTGAAGGAACTGGTTTATTTTTTTTGCCCATGTATCTCTGTGTCTATGGAATTTGCTTCCCAATTGGCAGCCGGGTAATCTAAAGACATCCCTACACGGCCTAAAATTTTTTTTCTTCTCATCATCATCGGTCTCGAGACTCTCTCGAGACAGTTTTTCAGGGGCCTGTTGAATTACTCACTACAGCCATTTGGGGATAGCCAACTCATTCACCACGTCCCTCTCCCACCCACCACTACCACCCCACCATGCAAAGATCTCTCCTCAGACTCACAAGAACTGCTTTCAGACCGGCCCTTGCCACTCCTCAAAGAACCGCTTTTGTCGGCGCAAGACAATTTTCTATAACTTACAGAGCTGCCAACGAGGCCAAGAAGACCGAAGAAACCGCCAAGGAAGCTGAGTCTCCGTTGGAAAAAGAATTGAACGAAGTTAAGGAGAAGCTTTTGGCAAAGGACAAGGAATGCAGCGAGTTCAAAGACAGATATTTGAGATCGGTTGCTGATTTCCGTAATCTTCAAGAAACCACCAAGAGAGAAATACAAAAAGCTAAAGATTTTGCACTTCAAAAGTTTGCCAAAGATTTGATTGAATCCGTCGACAATTTTGGTCATGCGCTCAGTGCTGTTAAGGAAGACACTCTCAAGTCGAACCCAGAAGTTGCGCAATTGTATGAAGGTGTCAAGATGACTAGAGACGTTTTCGAGAAGACTTTGAGCAGACACGGTCTTACTAAGATTGACCCTGTGGACGAGCCTTTCGATCCTAACAGACACGAGGCTACTTTCCAAGCTCCACAACCAGGTAAGGAGTCTGGAACTGTTTTCCACGTTCAACAACCAGGTTTTGAACTCAACGGCAGAGTTTTGAGAGCTGCCAAGGTTGGTATTGTCAAGAACGGTGACGAATAATTTGATTATGAGAGGTTTACTAATGAGTGACGGGTGAAGCGAGTCATCGGCTCGTCGTTCAAGAGTAGCGAGTGAGCGATGGAAGACTAATTGCTTGTCATTGCTGATTGATGATGTATGTTTCTTATGGCCCAACGCGGAATCGGGTAGGTTTTGTTGAAAAATATATATAGGCCTTTGCTTTATTTATGTACATAGCGTGAATTTTGTAAATGACGAGCAAAGCAAGTCATTTGAGAATTGATTGAGAGTAATCTGGGAAGTGCAACTGAAAAGGGGATTGAATGAAAGTAAAAAACCATTCATCTTCTGGAAACAATCATTTATCTGTCAGGTAACCCCAACCGCAGAGTGAATGGACATCTAGAGTGAAGGGGATCGACTTCAAGTTTGGTCATTATAAGGACTGATCCGCTTCACTCGTCACACAATAAACCTATAACTATGCTTCTTCGGCTCTGCATAAACCAACTTCACCTTTCTCCCCTTTAATTCCATTTCCTGATGTGATACAAGAGCATCATATGCCGACTTCTTATTGGCAAATCTCAAAAATCCATATCCCAGTGACATGCTTGTGATCGGGGCTCTTGCAAGTCCACATTTCAGTGCTTTATAAGGACCAAATATAGCAATAAGATCTTCCTCGGTAACTTCATATGGCAGATTCCTTATGTAAAGAATCTCATACTGTTTATCCTCCAAATAAGTATTCTTATCAACCATCTCTGTTTTAAGTTGAACTTTTATCGGCATGTCATTCAGAACAAGACCTTGCATTTCAACCTTAGCTCGCTTGGCTAGTTCGTCATTCTTGAATTCAATGTACCCGAAACCTTTTGATTTCTTTCGTCTCGTTCGGGTTTCACGTTTCAAAACAACTCGTTTAATTTCTCCAATAACTGAAAATGCATCTCTCAACTGTTCTTCATCCAGATCAAATGATAACCTGCTAACTACTATCGTGCACTCTGGAATAGGAGGGGTTTTTTTCCGTTTGCTTGCATAACTTCTGTATAATGGAAGGGAAAGAGACAAAGCTCCCGTCATGGAGCGCCCAATGAACGGTGCTACACTCCGGAATCCCGTGGTCCTCAACAAATACGAGTACATATGCGACGTAGTCCAAACAATTGGTAGATCCAAAGTAGATGTGGTCAATGGATTGTAGTTTTTAAAGACTAAAAAAAGTGCACCTGCAGATGAAATTTTTACTCTTCCCGTGTACGGATGTTGCAAATCAAAAACTTAACAGATCTCGGCACAGCTTTTACAAAGATAAACTTGTCTTTTGTCTTGACAGCAATGCTATCTATTAAGCACTTTGAATTTTCCATTCCTATTCTTCCTCTCTTTCCCGGTCCCACAGTTAGCCAATCATAGCCTCCCAATACTGAATAGATGGCCGGCCCTCCAGCTCCTCCACCGCCTCCACCTCCCCCAGCACTGGGCGGAGGTTCAGGCCCAGCAGCTCTTCCTGCAGTTACACCAAATAGAAATGCTCTCTTAGGAGATATTAGAAAAGGTGCAAAATTGAAAAAGGCAGTTACAAATGACAGATCCAAACCCCTGGTAGCAGGAAACAGTACATCAAGTCCAGCAGCCCCAGCAATGGGCGCTCCACCTCCAGTTCCAGGAATGATGTCAACTACAAACAACTCACAACCAGCCCCCAGCGCCCCAAGTGCTCCGATGGCTCCTCAATTGGGTGATATTTTTGCGAATGGAATGCCGAAATTGAGGCATAGAGGTGGGGATAATTCCTCAGCACCTCAAATTCCAACTGGTAGGCCGACAAAGAATACGCAGGCACCATTGGCACCGCCAACGGCAGCCCCATCAATCCCTTCAGCCCCTCCTATTCCTGGTTCTGCTCCTCCAATTCCTGGCTCCTCTGCTCCAAGTGCTCCAAAAGCACCCTCAGTGGCACCTCCATCGGCTCCACCACTGCCCGGCTCCTCTGCTCCGTCTGCCCCTGGAATCCCAAACGCACCTCCTCCTCCGCTTCCTGGTACATCTGCTATGGCCCATGTGAACAAACTAGCAGTTCCATCTGGTTCTGTCAGTCATAACCGCAATTCTTCTGTTGAATCAATGTCTTCCATAGTATCAGGGAAGTCCAAACCAAGAGTTCCATCAAAGAGACCATCAAAAAAGAATTCAGTTCCATCAGCTCCTCCAATTCCAGGATCAGCCCCTCCAATTCCGGGAGCAGCCCCATCATCAATTCCCACAGCCCCTCCTATTCCTGGAGTAGCCCCGGCAATTCCATCTATGGCAGCTCCATCCGCTCCGCCTCCGCCTCCATTACCAACCTCAACTGCTCCAAAGCCTAGTTCGTTTGCTCCACCTGCTCCACCTGCTCCACCTGCTCCACCTGCTCCTACTTCTCTTTTGGGCTCTATGTCCAAGCAGAAATCTTCGGGCCATACTTCAGCCCCATCAGCTCCAGCTCCCGGTGGGGCTCTTCCATTCTTGGCACAGATCAACGCAAGAAGAGATGACTCTCACGTTGTCTCAGAAGAAGATGTGAAATCTGGGGCCGGAAAGACCACTGCAGCTCCTTCGAGCACTCCTCATTCACAGCCACCATCAGCCCCACAAATTCCATCCTTCCCTGCTCCAACATCAGCTCCAAAGTTACCAACAACATCAGCACCTCCACCTCCGCCATTGCCGTCCAGTGCGGCCCCATCAGCCCCGAAGGCGCCATCGATTCTTTCTCCTCCTCCAGTTTCTTCAAGCCCTATTCCGTCTGCTCCACCAATCGCACCACCGCTTCCCTCTATGGTCGCTCCCGCGCCCTCTGCTACTCTACCACCACCAGCTGTTGATAACTCTCCACCGGCTCCAAAACCAGCGGGAAATTTTGCGTTCCTTCAGGAAATCAATCAGAGAAGACAAAATTACGACGAATCAGACGACGAAAGCGATGGCGGTTCGGGCTTTGAGTCTGATGATGAGCCGACAGCCCCAGCAATCCCTGCCATGTTTGCTCCATCGATTCCTGCTGCTCCTGCCATTCCTGCTATGTCTGTTCCCTCAATTCCTTCCGCTCCTTCAATACCAAAGACATCGGCTCCTTCCATTCCTTCCGCACCTCCCCCACCACCAATGGCTGTTCCATCGGCACCAGCGGCTCCACAGTTCCCAGCATTTACAGCACCTTCACTACCTTCAGCACCTGCTCCATCAGCTCCTTCTCTGCCATCAGCTCCACCGCCTGCTCCAACTGCCATTTCGGCCCCTTCAGCCCCAGCCCCTTCAGCCCCAACTGTCAGAAAGGCAGCCCCACCACCTCCACCTCCAACACAGAGCACCACCTTTTCCTCCACTGAATCATCAAAAGTGTTGTATGAAGAGACTCCTGCTGAAAGATTGGAACAACAGCACAAGCATAGATTCTTTGGTTTGGGAGGTCATCACGTGAAAGCCCCAGATGACGCTAAAATTAACTCCCAACAGCATATTGGTTCCAACTTGAGGAAGATTGATGCCTCCGCTTATACTATATCTGGATCTACTGGTACTGGACAAACGAATTCGGGATCTTCGAAGATAGTTATTGAGTCCTCAAGGTTTAAGTTTGTTAATTCGTCAGAGATTCCAAAACCACGGAGGTTTGAAGGTAAAACGAAGTTGTATCCTAGTGGAAGGGGAAGTTCAGTTCCATTGGATATGTCGATGTATGCATGAGCAAATGACGAATAAAGCGAATCTATCAGCAAATCATGAGTGGAATGAGTGGTGATAACTACAACGGCATACGTGAAAAAATTTGCTCTGTTCGTCTTTTGCCCATTATCTCATCCTTTATGTACAAGTATCTACGTTAACAAGACTCAACTATAAATATGTCCACCTCCCTAATCACATCTTCCATCGTCCCAACCATCTTTCCATCTTTGTATCCAAAGGTTACAATCGAATTTGGGCTTTCCCAATTTGACATTGACAGCGTTATGAGCATCACATAACCATCTACCAAAATCTTCTTGATTCTTCACTTTTGGCTCGTTATCGTCAATGTACTTTCTGAAATCTTTAGCGCAGAACCAACATGGATATATTTTGGAGAATATTGATACAAATGTCTTCATTTCGGTTTGTTGAACAGAGGATGGCTTTTCAGGATATGTTGCTGCAACTGAGTGTAAAAATGTCCATGTTGCTCTTCCTAATGTATCAACGTCCGGTGGACAGTCCCGGGGAGTAGCATTAGGATTGTTGGTTGTTGGTGAGGTTGATGCTGCCCCTGTTGCTTCTGTCTTTGGTGTTGTCTTTGTCGATGGCTTCGAGGCAATAGAAGCCATTTTGAAATCTAAAAGTGAGTTACATGAGCGACATCTAAATTTGGTTAGAATTCAAGTTGAGAGATAAGAGTCATCATAAACGAGTCATAAATGAGGAATTTTCCAAACAAAACGATCGTTACGGAGTTTTCAAGCGTTTCAAATCCTTTTTTTCTCATTCATTCGCTCGAAACGAGTGACTCATCAAGCTCGTTGCAAGTGGTTTACTTACGGTTTTCCATTTTCATCATAAATTATCTTTCTACCGCTCGAACCAAACACCGGCATTCCAGCCGGAGTTTCTGCCATAACTTTAACCGGAACTTCTTTCTTGGTGCTGTCTTGGCCTTCTTGTAATGTCATTTGCCCGATTTCGCCCTTTCAGCTTATCTGGTTCAATAATTATCGTAGTGATTTACCGATTTTTTTATGCTAGAAAAAAATCTGATCTCACCCGTTTTCTTAAAAAAAAAAAGACGAGTCGAACTAATAACACAGCGAGCCGAATCTTACGTAATGAGTAAACTCCATGGATTGGGCCGAGTCATACGCTTTGCTCGTTGCTTCCAAAAAAACTAAATACTTGACATTTTTCACATACTAAAATACACAGAGCAACGATATCACGACTCGCTTCAGTCGTCGTTCATCATCCATCAGATTCTCCAAACATTACCATCAGAAAGCATAACAATATTCTCAGCATCCATTCTGCCAATAGCAGCCTTGGCTTCGCTCTCACCATACTTGTCCTCCTGCGAAAGCTCACCATTGATCAAACCCAACAAAACATCAAATTTGAAATCAGTGATTTCCGGACTCTTCATAAACACGGTGGAAACAGTCTTCTTGAAAAGCTCATATCTAGCCGGTGATAATTGTCCACCAACGTAATTGCTATTCTCTGGTTGAGTCTCTCTGTTTTGTAATGGCTGTTCAGCTGTGAACATTGGTTCAGGTTCTTCAGTCTCGTTTCTTGCACCTTGATTCCAGAAATCGTCGCTTTCTTGTTCCACATTTGAAATATGTTGACTTTGAACCCCTCTAGTCACATCAGCCACATCTGGATCTTCATGAATAGCATGTAATGCTTTCTGTCTTCTAGTAACAATTCTGTTACCGATAACCTCATCAGTCACCATCTCTTCGTCAGATTCAGACTCCAACTCGCTGGCATCAGAATCGCTGTCATCCATAATGTTCTTCTTGAGTCTTCTCTTCTTCTTTTCTGGTGTACCCAATTGAGTCTTCTTCTTCTTGGACATTTTCTCTTTGAAGAGTGAGAATCTCAGCAATTCTTGTGCAACTTGAACATCCTTCAAGTCAACAGTCTGAGACAACCTCACTTTGGCATGTGCCGTGGAAAGACGAATCAACGTCTCCAAAGTTCTGGCAGTGATTGGCGATGTTCTCGAGTTTTTGGTGTTATCGTCATTTCTCAACTCAGCGTAGATGTCAACAATCAAGTTGGTGGCATTTTGAGTCAAAACAGGCTTCACTCTCTGTTTAGCATACTGAATATATTTCTTCAAGAAAGAAATGGCAATGATTTGTGGTTTCTTCTGTTTTTTGGATGGAGATCTGTTCAATTGTGCCGCCTCAGCTGCACCGGCATGCAACAAAGGGTTAAATTTCTCGAATATTTCAGATTGACCATTCGTTTCCTCATTATTTTCAACAGGACGATCTCCAACGGCAAGAGTGATGTTTGGTCTCTCTCTGATTGGCTCACCTTCTGAGTAACCGCTTGGAATAAATCTGTGCAATCTTAAGACGTGCTCACTGATTTTTCTGTCCCTTTCATCAGAAATCTCGTCGGTGACAACGAAAAGTAAATCAAAACGAGAAAGCAAAGAGTCTGGCAAAGCAATGTTTTGTTGAGGTGATTTGAACGTATCGTATTGGCCATATATTGGATTGGCAGCAGCAATGACAGAACATCTCGCATTCAAAGATGTGTGGATTCCGGCTTTGGAAATAGTAATCGTTTGTTGCTCCATCACTTCGTGAATAGCAACACGATCAACGTCACTCATCTTATCAAACTCATCAATACAAACAACACCTCTGTCTGCCAAAACCATCGCACCAGCTTCCAATCTCCGTTCTCCGGTTTCCTTATCAGTAGTGACGGCCGCCGTCAAACCGACACCGGAGGAACCTCTACCGGTGGTAGCAATAGCCAAAGAAGCAGTATTGAGGACAAATCTTAGAATTTGAGACTTGGCAGTAGATGGGTCTCCGACCATTAACAAGTTGATATCACCTCTCAAGTGAGTTCCATTAGGAAGATTTTTTTCGACACCACCCATCAACATCAATAAAACTGCCTTTTTGATATAGTCATGACCGTAGATGGAAGGAGCTAGCGATTGCGAGAGAATGTCAAAAATATTCTTTTTTTTAGAAAGCTTATTGATATCTCTGATATCGAAATCGGTGATTCTCTCAACAGCCTTCACAGAAGATGACCTGGCATGTAAGGGATAAAGAGAGTTACCCAATATAACAACTTTGAATGAAGAAGTGTTATTTTGACCTCCTCCAAGAGATCTAAAGACACCAATAATCTGAACTCTGTCCCCGGGTTTGACTTTGTCAACCAAATCATCATCAAGTATCACGTCTACGGATCTTGGCAATTGCCCGGCTGGTGCCAATTCTGGCAATTCCTGAATTGTGACCGTTTGATGATCTCTGTATTTGGAGAATCCGTACTCTGTTGTCAACTTGTTACCTTCAGGGTCCTCGGTGGGGTAATTTGCAGACGTTGTAATAGGATTGAAACTTGTTGTCTGGTCTCTATATTCACGAGAATGGAACCTTCCCGTAGCATCGCAGTAGTGGACAGACTTGATAATCTTAGGTCTGATAAGAGAAGCTCTGGTGACAATTCCTTCCACGGAAACCATTTTGGAAAGATAAGACGAGTCGATGGTTCTTGGCGTGAGTTGATATGCACCAAAAGCTCCTCTAAACGCAAGGTAGAAATCTGTGTCAGAGTTGAAGTCCAATTGAGGGTATTCGTATCGGTCGTATAGAGCCATAACCATGTCTTTGAGAGCAGACTCTGCGGCAGGAAGGTAATCAGCAGGCTGATCCAGCAGCCCAACTGCAAAGTCGTGGTTAAATTCTCTGAGCTCATCGATGGAAATCACCAATCTGCGCTCTGCTCTTTGTAACATTATTTTAACTGCATCTTTATAGTCTGTTTCGTTGTTGGGTGAATCAAGAAACTCTTGGAAAGTTCTGACCCGTTCCCCGAAAACTGCGTCAGCAGCTTCAGCAATTCCGTCCATTGTAGTTCAGCAGAAATAATATTGAGTGGTGCTGAGACGGGAAAAATGAAGGTTATCGATTGAAGTTACTTAACGTGTCTCAGAATTAAATCTCAAAACTTTGATGAAAAACCCTACGCCAAAAAAAAAACCTCCAAAAAATCTCCAAAAAATCTCTTTTTACTTATTTTGGCTAAATGAGACGCGTCTGGATGGATACTTCCTCATTGGGAAAATAGGTCTAAGTCCGGGTAACAAATAGAGAGGAAAATGACAAGCTAGGCGAGTCATTTGCAACCCATGAGTAAGGCAAGTGGTGGTGTATGAGATAAAATTCATTGATGATATTTGATCGTATTTCAAGTCTATGTGTCTCCATTTCATTTCATTCGGAGATTTCCTGTTTTGTCAATCCCCTGGTGTTTTTTAGCTCCCCCTTTTCATGTCCTCGCGAGAAAACTATTTTGATCTGATGTTCATAGCTCTCTGCTTTAAGTCAAAATGAGCTTTCTACTACCAATACCAGGTATATGGCTGCGAACTTGTTTCTGTCACGGTGTTGGTGGTGTTTCACTCATCTCATTAAAAATCACTTTTAATTGATTTTTCTTTCCTTGAACTACAATTGAGACTTTTAATCAGATAGAAATCAATTTTTGAACTGAATACCCCCCGGAAACCTCAATTGTATTGGTGTTGAGAGTGAGCAGTATAAACTTACACAGACACTCACGAATTCTGACAAGAAAGGCGAAACAGGTCGTTACAGTGCAAAGGGTTGAAATAGAGTGGTCCAAGCGGACGATAATGTTCGCTTTGCTTCTACTTTAGCTAGAGCTAATTACGGATACAACTTGCTTTGCTTGCCGCCTGCTTGCTTGCTGCTTGCTGCTTGCTTGTTGCTTGCTCGCCGTTTTTCTGAGATATCTCATCCCTCTCCCACAACACTTTCTCCGTTGGGGTTACCCGGACCTTTAATTTTTCTACCCATATGACACCAGATGTCTCAAAGCAGCAAAAAGTAAACAACTCCAAAGCGAGTAAGGCGTTTGAATGGCCGAGGTATCTCATACAACAACAAGAATAGGCTCAAAACGCAAGGGCCCATCTGGAACGACGTCCCAGATAGGAAGTCGAAGCTTAGCGAATTCACTAAGACGAAATCAAATCAAACTCCCATTTCTCACCCGTATTTGGTGTGTTTATTTACTGTAATAAAAAAATTCCCCAAAAGGTGTGCAGGTAATTTGTTTTGTTTTAACTATTTCACTTGAATTCATTTGTTCGGTTTGATTTATTTGACACAAGTGGACGTTTGTATCAACCATCACAAGTCGTAAGCAGTGCGTTTGACTGACTGCTAACGTAGCTTGCGGGAGAATCACAAAAAAACGAACAACGAACAACGAATTAATTAATATCAACAACAGAGGGAATCAACAATCAGTTAATCTCCAATCATACGATACTGCTTTACAAAAAGCTCGTTTAGTCGCACCGCAACAGTTCACTTTCATCAACATAACAAACGCGTTTGTTGTAAGTGTAATTTGTAACATTCAACAAGGATATTTTACTGGTCACATTCCGACGTACTAGCAATTACTATACGAGTACTATAAGGAGTGATATCAGCAACCGGCGACAAGTGGTATTCTCTCAGGAATGTCAACTTCACCACCAATGAATCCAGTTCCGCCATCATCTTCTCGTTCCAGACAAAGCTTGAGCGGAAGTACCGTCTCCAAAAGAAGGACACCAAAAGAAGTCCGTTTCGGTGCATATGTTCTCGGCTCCACTCTTGGAGAAGGCGAGTTTGGAAAAGTCAAACTGGGCTGGAGAAAAGACGGAAAACATCCATCTCAAGCGGCAATCAAACTCATCAGAAGAGATTCAATTCCTAAAGGATCTGAAAAGGAGAACAAGATACACAGAGAGATCAATGCTTTGAAGAAACTAGCACATCCAAACATTGTTAGATTGGAAGAAGTGTTGCAAAATGAAAAATATATCGGCATAGTCCTCGAATACGCCTCGGGAGGCGAGCTTTTCGAATACATTCTTGAGCATAGATACCTCAAAGAATCTATGGCTTGCAGATTGTTTTCCCAATTAGTCTCAGGTGTTGATTACATGCATTCAAAGGGGATAGTCCACAGAGACTTGAAACTAGAGAATTTGTTGCTAGATAAACATAAAAACATCATTATCACAGATTTTGGATTCGTCAATACTTTCAAAGGAGCTGATATGATGAAAACCAGTTGTGGTTCTCCATGTTACGCCGCACCAGAATTAGTGGTTAGCAGTGATCCATACGAAGGTAAAAAAGTCGATGTTTGGTCTTGTGGTGTGATTTTATACGCCATGTTGGCAGGATATTTACCATTCGATGACGATCCACAAAACCCAGACGGTGATAACATTGCCAGACTTTACCATTACATTACTCACACTCCACTTACCTTCCCAGAGTACATTCAGCCAAGTCCTCGTGATCTTTTGAGGAAAATAATTGTTTCAAACCCTAAAAAAAGAATTGATCTAAAACAGGTTAGGTCTCACCCCTGGCTATCACCTCATGCTCCATTCCTGTCTGTGACACCATCCGAGTGGGATAAAAACTACACGAGAACGAAACAGGCAGTTCCTCAGCGCGACAAGATAAACAGAAGACTTTCTTTGATGGAAAATCCAAGCTCTGCCTCATTGATTTTGAACAGACCACAGAACAAGCCACTGAACGTCAAGAGCGTTTCTTCGGTGTTATATTCGAACCCGGCAGCTCCACAAACTTCTCATACAGTTGCTATACCTTCATCGACCAGCTCTACGGACATTTCTATACCATCATCGAGATCTAAAAGCCCAGCGTCTCCCGCAGAGTTTTACCGAATTGGACATCAAAGAAGTGGTTCTTCTGCCAGTATTGTGTTGCAAGCAGTTGTTGAGGCTGATAAGTTTGAGATTTCAAGACGCAACAGCGTTCAAAGTGATTCTCTCACGAGACAAAGTATTCCAAGGTCGGCCACTCACAATGGAAGTTTCAGCGCTTTGGAAGCTCCAGTCAGGTCGAGAAGCGGAAGTGTCACGTCAAGTACTAATATACCACTGAATTTCGAGACGATTGTGGAAAGTCCCGAGAAAGGTGCTAGAAACGAACAAATTGAAAGCATGTTACCACCATTATTACCACCGATTTCGAAATCTGCAAGTCCAAGTCCGACGACGACTGCAAACTCGTTTTCATCGAAACTTCCATCTCGCTCCAACAGACCACGTCCAACTTCTTATCATCCCGCCTCTGCATCTTCAGGATATCAATTCCCATCTCCTGACTTTTCTTTCCTCGTTCCAGCTGCATCATCCGAAACTAGTTTGACCAAACCACTTTTCGAGCGGACTAGTTCCGCAAAGAGGGTGGAATCTCCAACGAAAGAACACAGAAATTCATGGTGCCAGCCTAAGATTACTGAGCCGATTGTTGATATGGCAATAGCCAGTGGTGTTCTCACGACTCTGACCGATGCTGCTGAAGCACAAGAGAAGGATGAACCTGCGATGTCCAAATCTGAAAAGCGGAAATCTGCTGCTTTAGATTCTCTCTCTAATGCGATTGATATTTTCACAATTTCATCGAAATCTACTGCCACAGTGCCAAACTCCCCAAACGTGTCACATAGTGAACACAGTACGACGACCCCATTACCAGATGTTCTTTTGAAAGAGGGTACTGAATCAGAAAAAGAAGAAAATACCGACACTTTGAAGTCATCTACAGACTCTACTGTTAAAGCTCCTGAAATTACTCTAGATACTCAGGAGACAGGTGATATCAAACAAGAGAGCAATGAAGAGGTGAGGAAAGAAGAGATTGTTGATCATATTCGTAGTGTTTCCAAATCCTCATTAGAGACCAGCAATTCGATTTCTCGCTCTCGTACCAAAACCTCAGAGAAAGAGAATAAAGCTGGCAACAAGTTCAACACACCTTCTGTGGCTAGTTCGACAAAGTTCAAAAGATTCAGCATGCTTGGGTTCTACTCTCACAACTCTTCTCAAGAAGGTTCGGTTCCATCTTCGAGTGGTGCACCTTCGAGAAGGGTTTTGGAACCATTGAACAAGAGAGATGAGTCTTTGCATCTTCCAAACAACCAGACGGATACACAGTTGAACAAATCCTCTACGTCTGCAAACAGCCGGGTTTCGATGTCTGCACCTGCTAAAGGCAGAGAAAAAGATAAGGATGCTTCAGCTGCTAAGAGGGTGATGGATTTCTTCAAAAGGAGAAGTATAAGAATATAATTGAGGCGATAATGCAATGTGATATCGAAACGTGTGTGCTTAGACAGCGATTGTGTCGGGCACGTTTATATGGTTTCTTCGTTTTAAGTTATGAGAATTGCTCAGGGTTTGTATTTCTTTTTAGGCAGTATTCAATATGATTCAATTTCTGTACAAAAACATATAAATTTCTTCGCTTGTCATTAGCGATGAGCGAGGTGAGTGAAACATGCTCAACCAAACGAGCTGAGCAAAACAACCATCACGAATTGGAAGAGCTTAATTAACATATGACTGAACCAGCACTGCAGATCTTCTGTGACTCACAATCATTTGACCATTGGCACTCCATTAGTCATTAAGAAACGTTTATAGAGATCACTACAAGCTAACAAGTCGCCCAGCTCACCGTTTGCTCATTCTCAGTACCAATAAAAAATTAATAACCATTGAGGAAATAATCAAACAAATAAATAAATAAATAAATATAATAAATAGAGGCCTTGATAAGAAAATTTGGAAAGTACGAGCAGAACGAAACAAGAAACAAAGTCACGAAAGGGAGTCACAACAATGATTCGATTTGCTTGTGCTGTTCTCAAGAATTGTTAAGTTCGTCTTCAATTTCGCTTTTCCCAATTATTTATTCATCCCCTTGAGGAAATCCTCCTTAACACCCTCCCATTGCAAATCGCGCTCTGGATTATACTTCTTGAACCACTTAGATGGGGAATTCTTCATGATAAGATGCTTTCTCAAGACCCAGGGTTTGTTGGTGTTACTGGCAAAAACAACCGAATTTGTTTCAAAAGATTCGTGTGCTTCTGGTTCAGCAGCTTGACCTCTGAACGATCCAGTCAATCTCAAGTCACGCACAGCCAAGTACTTATCCCATTGATCGGTGTTGAAACGAGGTTTAACCCAAACTTTTTCTGATTTTGGAACCGAGTAGTTAGACTCATGGTTTGGTCCTTGCGAGTTACGGGTGAGAGATGCCACAGAAATGGCATTCATAGACGCTCCTGCTAATCCAAAAAACTGTGCAAAATTAGTTAGTATGAATTGGCATTGTCGACAATCACGTGAATCACTTACAGTTAAAATTAGGCCGTAAGGAATAAGCCCCTCCCAAGGAATCATGATGTTCAATTGTTGGTTAAAGATGGTCTAATGGAAAGTGGTGAAGTGGATTCCAGAATGTTGTGGAGCAATTGCAATCAATACATTGGTCAGTTTTTTTTGTAGTAGAAATTGGCTTTCAAAAAGTAGGGTGATGGCTGGTATCTAAATTAGTGGTGTAAGGGTGAACTGAGATGGAATATTTTTTTTGTTCCTTACGTAACACAGTAGTCAGCATTCCAGCGGGTCCTTTACTTCTTGGGCAAAGATACCCTTTGCTAGTAATTCGCAAGGTTCATGCATCTAGAAAGAGATAAGATTATTAGATATATTTAAATATACAATTTAACCCTTCAAAGATGGATATGTAACTGTTGTTTCTTTTTCGACCGTTTCCCCGTTAATAAACCTTAGAAGCTTCTTAGATGTTTGATGGGTAAAGCATGATTCTAACGGAAGCACCGAAAGTCTTAGCTGGGAGGTTGTTCTTGAATTGAGCTCTAACCAAACCGTTGTTACCGTGGGTTCTGGTGACCTTACCCCAGATACATCTGATCTTGGAGCCTCTAACTTCCTTGGAAGCTCTGTAGACGTAAGCGATTCTCTTACCGAGGTAGAACTTAGCGTCATCAGTGGTAGCAACACCCTCAATCTTGATCAAAGAAGTGTTTGGGTTGGTGACATTCTTGGATCTTTGGTAAGAGACGTGCTTGCCCTTGACGTATACTAAAAGAAGAGTTAGTAAATGGTTCGTAGTAGGTTGAGTCAGGCTGGTATGAATCTGAGAGAGATAATAGTCACGGAGGTTATATCTAACCAACTCGGAAAGAATAAAAACTCTTTCTGAGTTTGCGAAACAAATGAAATTTCATGACATTGTAGCTCATTAGGGACCAATTTTTCACATGTACTACTATATCAACAAAATCTGCTGTTTCAGACTCCAGACGGTGTCCCACTTGGAGACTCACATTATGATAAACGTTGTAGTCAACTACATGATCATCGTAATCAAAGTAGTTTCGCTGTGGATAACTGATTTTCATTGGTATCTATAATGTTCAGCTCTGCAACGCTTTTGACGATATTTATCTCTCTATCTTGCTTTTCCAACATTTCCTGGACTCGTGATTAACAACACTTACATCTGTGAGACTCGGCCATCTTGATGTGTTCAATTTGTCGATAAGTAATCTTAGACTATCTATGTCGACTGGTTAGGTTTAAAATAAAGTGTCTTCAATAGTGAAAATTAACTTCAATCTCAGAGTGCTTCAGAATCCTCTGTCTGTACACACACAAACTCTCTGCCTGCACCGCTAACTTTGCACCGCGCCAGGTCAAAATTTTTCAGCCATTGGCGAATTTTATCCCGGGACTGCTTTTTTTGTCGCGTTCGCCGGGAGAGTTTTTCGTTCCTGGCCGCCGCGAATCGGGGGCTCTAGCAAGTACCAGGGACTCTGTTTCGCGAAACTTTGTATTTCATATCTCAAAAAGTTTTTCAGGCCGCAGAGGTGTCAGGTGTCAGGACTGTCCAGATCGGGAGTTGTTCAGCAGCCCTCTCATAAAACCCTCATCAAGAGCACGTGACTAATTTTGAAATGTTTTGAGTCTTCACCCCGAAGTTAACCAGTGTCTGAATTTATTGAGTAACATCAATGAGTATATTATCATTACAAGACATTATCAATCTTCTCCCATATTGTGAAATCGTACACAAAATCACCCTCATGGTTGTCCACCAAGGTGAACTCGTTGTGTAATCCTTTCATCTCCAGGTACGCTTTCAAAGTCTGTGGGTCCCTTTTTTCCCAAATGAGAGGATCAATGGTGATAAATGCGTCCATCTCGGGCTCCTCTCCATCTTTCGGTTTGACCTCCGTAAGGAATATGCGATCAATCAGTTCCGGAGATTGAGTCAGTAAATTGTTATATATTTCTGCACCTCCAATGATAAATATCTCCTCAACTTCAGAGTGTACCAGAGAATCAATCGCACTAGCTAAAGACTCCTCCACTTTTAACAATCCAGCATGTTTGCTCAACTCGTCTGTGTGATTACTCTTGAATCTATCTTGATCTTTGGTGAGAACAATGTTGATTCTGTCCTTCAATGGCCTGAACTTGACAGGTATTGATTCCCAAGTCTTGCGTCCCATGACGACAACGTTTTTCTTTGATCGGTCCTGCGCGCTGCTGGTTACCTTTCTGAAGAATTTCATCTCTTTTTTAAGTGCCCATGGCAACTTTCCTTTGCTGCCAATACCAAATTTGGGTAGCAATGCGGCAACAATGAGGGAAACCTTGATATGTGGAGTAGGCGATGTCATTTCAACAAGGGATACAGGTCACGGGATTGGTGTGATTGAACACTAGTAGAGAGACGCGTATTGATTTTACGATATCTTTTTTTTTTTTTTTTTTCTTCAAAAAATTTCGTTATCAGTGCGGCTCGAGGAGTTAAAGAATATTACATCATCATGATCAAAGCTGTTTTTTCTTGAAATTTAGGTAGAATATATGGGGAAATGCATTAATTTCTAAGCAATCAGTGCGTCCAGATACGCATCATCTTGTCTTTACCTCCACTAGCAACTCTTTGACCATCGACACTCCAGTCAACAGCATAAACTTCATCTGCATGTCCAGGAAGATCCGATAAAAGCTTTCTGGTCTTGACATCCCACACCTTCAATGTAGTGTCTTTGGAACCACTAATCAAAAGCCTGCTGTCTGAAGACCAGGAAGTTTGATAGACTGGAGCAACATGACCTCTGAATGTGGCGATAAACTTACCATCTCTTCCATCCCAAAGCTTGACAGAGTTATCAAAAGAGGCTGAAGTGATGTATCTTCCATCAGGAGAAAACGACACATGATTCACGAGCTTTTGATGCCCAGTCATTCTGCACAATGGCTTGTTCGACTTGGCCGGTTCCCACAAAAACATGGTGAAATCGTCACTGGCAGTGACCATTCTCTCAACAATCTTACCACTGACTTTGGCCACCTTCTCGTAGTTAGCAAGTGCTTGTGCCTGTTCTTGTTCTGGAGTCTTCGGATGTTCACCTTTGTGATCAAAAGCACCCATTCGTATCACATGATCGGTGGAAAGAGCGATATGATTGATCCAATGGGCATGCGACTTCAATGTTTGAACACATTTACCAACCTTAGCGTCCCAGACCTTGATAGTCTTGTCGTGTGAACCAGAATATATGAGGTTCGTTCCACCCCATCTCACACACGAGACAGATGAGGAATGACCCGACAAAGTCATGAGACAGGATCTGGTTGCAGTGTCCCAGATTCTGAGGGTACCATCTTTAGATGCGGAAACAAGTTTTGGTTTATTGCCAGGCTTCACCAAATGTATTGGTTCCCATGACAAAGAAGAAATCCACTTCGAGTGTCCTGAAAGAGCACTTCCTAGTGGTTGGCCCTTAATTGGATCCCATAATCTGATTGTGTTATCCATTGATCCCGTAGCAATGACATCACCCTGAGGCGACCAGCTGACACATAAAACCCAATTGGAATGACCGCTCAATGTGTGTTGAATAGTTTGCGTGCTGCAATCCCAAATTCTAGCTGTGGAATCGCCTGCTCCGGTGACCAACTTCGCACTGGTGAAAGGAGCGAACTGTGCTGCGAGAATAGTGGCTTGGTGTCCTGCTATAGTACCAGACGGTCTGGTAACAGGTTTGACTTTGAAAACAGATCTTGGTGTGTAAACGAGTGTCATGAAATCTTCGGTCGTCTTAATACCAGGCTTCAAAACCGAGCTGTAAAGGTTATCCTTAATGTCCACCAAATTTTCACCATTTTGCAGGGAAAAGCCATACGGAACGGGATCATCTGATGACCCGTTAAGCTGGTTGAGAAGCTCCTCAAGTTGTTTCTCTGTGATAGCACCAGGGACTCTGATCGAACCTCCTGTGGTCTCACCACTATCTGAAGCTTGGAACTTGATCAGCACATTTGGTAGATCTTTTGGGATCAACGCCACTTCACGGGGAAGCTGTGCCTCTCTCTTTTGTTTTTTCGATGGAGGAGGAATCAATGTTGCCATTTTTGTATTGTATGTTCAGGGCTCTGCCAATGAATCTCTGGGGTGAAGGTCTTCAATCTGTATGTGCTTCTTCTTCAAGTGATTTTAAAATTTTTCAGAGCATAAAAAAAAAAAAATATTAATATGGTATTTCCACGCATATTTTGCTTATCGAAGATTTGATGTTTAACGAACGACGAGCGAAGCGATTTTGTGAGTGAGTCATGAATGAGTTATGAATGAGTTATGAAGTGTATGTGAAGGAGATTTGTGAACCATTCATTGGCTGAATGGTTCACAAAAAATGACCCGAGTAGGTTGAGTAAGTCAATTTTACTCCATTACACCAGCCCCAAATAAGTTCAATGATCAGGCGAGGAGTATCATGTAGATTTCCATAGCAAAAAGTGAGCTGAGAAGATCCTGATAAATCACATTTAAACTTTTTCTTTTCTTCTTCGATTATCATAACGCGCTCGAGGATGCGATAAACACGATATTTCAACGAATACTATGAAAATCCCGCAGTGAATGACCATTTTTTGCAGATACTTATAGGGGTGTTTTCCCCATGTGGCTGAAAAAAAAAATCAGAAAAAAGCTCAAAGTTCTCGAAACGGTTTTTTAAGGGTCTTAGTAATCTAAAAACACTCGAATTGGGTGTTTCAATTGATCACCAGATTCAATGAATTCTAGAGATTTCTCATCCTTCGTACACCGAATTATCATTTGAATAACATTTCAATCATGACGTCCGAACCGCACGATTTGGAGTCTTACGTATCCTCGTTAGACTCCGATTTGGATTCAAGAAATTCTCTTGAGTCTCACAGATTTAGAAATGTCCAGCTAACTAACCACGTTTCTGGTCAAGAAAATCAACCTTCCAGAAACATTACGCAGACTAGATCGGTAACTTCTGCTACCACCAGTCTTGGATCGTCTGTTTCTAGAAAAGTGTCTCGAAATGTGAGATTGCTAGTGGATCAAGTTCGTGATGACAATTTGCAGACAGATTTGGAGACAATTCACCGCAAACGCACCAAAGAAGGCCGTGAACGTCAGTATTTGGGTCTGGAAGAGGCAATTCGTATTGCAACATCCAAATCAGCTGCTGGAGATCAATTCTTGGGCAAAGAAGAAGGTGTCGATGAGGAGCTAACGGATAACGAGAACAAAGAAGAAGGAAAAGAAGGGGAAACAGATGAGATACTTCCCCCGTTAGATAAAGGGTATGCCTGGGTTGTTTGTTTGAGTGAGTTTCTATTGCTTTTCTCGACTTGGGGAGCAAACGGAGCGTATGGCGTTTTCCTGAATTATTGGATGAATCATGAGACATTTGCCGGTGCAACTGCAACAGATTACGCTCTAATTGGTGGTATTGTGCTGTTTGTTGCACAGGCAGGTGCTCCACTCATACAGATGATCTCTGCAATTCTGGGGATGAAAGAGACTATGGCAATTGGAATAGTTCTTCAAACTGCAGGTTATGCCTTGGGATCTGTCGATGTATCGCTTTGGCAACTTTATCTCACACAAGGGGTGTTAGTCGGATTTGGTTTCGCCTTCATCTTCAACCCAGCAATTGTCGTTTTGCCGGAATGGTTTGACAAAAAGAGAGGTCTTTCTTCTGGAATCGTTGTGGCTGCCAGTGGTGTCGGTGGAGTTGTTTTTGCCCTAGCTTCACAGAGACTAATTGTGACAACAGGAAGTTACAAATGGGCAATGAGAATGATAGCTGTTGTGTCTTTCTGTTGTGCAGTTGTTCTGACATTCCTGGTCAGACAGAGAATCCAAAAGCCCAGATTGAGAACTTGGAAGGATATCAGAGCCAGAGCTAACATTCTGTTTGACTTTCGAGTGTTTGGCCGTCTGGATCTATATGTTCTTGGCTTCTGGTTCAGCTTAGTCACTTCTTGCTACGTGGTGGCACTCTTCTCGTTATCTGCGTACTGTACTTCGATCGGATTAACCTCTGAACAAGGTTCTCATGTCACTGCAATTTTCAATGGGTTTCAGGCCATCGGCAGAATCACCATCGGCTTGAATGCTGACTACGTTGGACGAGTCAACCTGGCTGTTTGTCTGACGTTTTGTGTCATTATTCTTGTTTTTGCCATGTGGATCTGTGCTTCATCATATGCGATTATCCTTGCTTATGCAGTGCTTGCAGGGCTCACTTTTGGAGTCGCTTCAGTTTTGAACCAGCCCATTTTGGCAGATATGCTTCCACCAGAACTTTTTCCATCCGGTTGGAGTTTTGAAAACTTTCTTGTTGGAAGTTTCTGTCTTTTCTGTGAGGTGGTAGCATTGAAGCTGAGGAATCATTCTGGAAATAGAAAGTTCATAAGAGCTCAGATACTATCTGGATGTTTTGCAGTCGGGGGATTTTTGTTGATTATCGTTGTTAGGGAGTTCAAAGTGAGAAAGATAATCACAAACCGCCTCGAAACAACAGATGATTCTCTCTCACTTTTGAACGATTCTAGTGTTCCAGACACAGAAAAATCAAAGTTGGACGTGAATTTACTAACAAAACGTCAAGCAGCTTATAGACTACTGTTATCAGGCGGAATTCGTGGCTATTTGTCAAGAATGTTCTACCCGATACTCGCATAACATAATAATATTCAATCATAAATGAAATACATGATTTCATGGCGAACATCGAGCGTAGCGGGTACGTTGAGTATTCTATGAAGTAACTGCCACTACTGAGTGTGACCATGCTACATTGACAACTTGTACACTTGACTCTCTGCACTGGTTGTTTCGTAGCATCTTCACTTCTTCTTTAGTACAAATGGGCGTAATGGTCTTCCCATTCCAAGTCTTTTTCGCTTCTGTTGTGAATTCCCCAACCTAATGAGCGGAGCAGTTGGATTGACATGAGGAAGCTTCTGTGGAGCAGGAGAAACCGAAACTTTTGGCCTTTTAACACCCTCAAAGGAGGAAGAGGTGACATTGATTCCTGGAGGTTGCGGATTGTAGTACGGAGATGAAGTACTCAACTGTTTTGATGCCGTATTCCAGCCCTTCAAACCAACAAATGAACTTTTGAGTGCTGGGTAGAACGTCTTTGTGTCATTGCTCCAGCTTGGTCCTTTCCTTTTGTTTATTAGACCAGAAGGCAGATTGTTTAGGAAACGACTGGTTTGCTTCGCCGAATCTCCAAAACCAAATCCAACAGATTCTTTGAAGTAACTCAGGTACAATTGCTGTTTGGCTCTTGTAACTGCAACATACATGCATCGTCTCTCTTCATCGAGTGCTGCTTTCCGTTTTTCTTCATCTTCTTCCTTCAATGCGTACTGAGAGGGGAATATACCTTCACAAAGAGAAGGAATAAACACCACTGGCCATTCCAAGCCTTTTGACCCATGAACAGTGGTAATTGTGACTTTGGATTTGGAATCCAACGACTCTCTAGTTTCGCCGTATAAATAAATAGAATCCAAAAATTGGGACAGAAATTCAATTGATGGATTGGATTCTGTAACCGGATCATCTGCGTCTTCGTCATTTGATTCAATATTTTCATAGGCATCTAGAAGAAGAGTTTCCTCGTTAATGTTGAACTCCAAAAGTTGATTCTTCAACTCTTTCAAATTCGATTTGATATCTGCCTCCGCGTCCTCTTTCGACTTCGTTTTGCTCTCCTTAACTATGCCAATCAGGTTGGTTTCTTGCAGAATGAACTCAAACATTCGGTCCAGCCCTTTTTGCAGTTCGTCTGTGTCATCTGCCATGAGTTCCCTGGCCGTTGATATCATTTCAAGATACCGACGAACTCCTTCAGCTACTTTGGTGCTGATACCCTTGGTTTTCGTACCACATATCCTTTGCAAAATGAGCGAGATTTCTCCTTTATTCCCCTGTGATCTTTCCTTTTGGAAAAAATCCTCAATCAAAATCAACGATTTGTCTCCTAATCCACTCACTTGGAAACTAAGGGTACGACTGAACGCCAACCAATCTAAATCAGATGCAACAGCTCTCAAATAGTCAACCATAACTTTGATTTCTTTCAACTCCCAAAACGATCTCCCGTGAACCACCTGGTATGGCAACTTCTCGTGAATAAGTTCTTGTTCGATAACACGAGATAGATAGCCAGATCTCAGCAAAATTGCAAAGTCAGAATAATCAAACTTCCCAGTGGCAAGCTCTTTGATCGAGTTTGCAATATTCTTAGCTTCAATTTTGTTTGTTTGATTGAGTGACAGATCAATGAGCTTGTTGTCTGGTCTATTAGCCCTTAACTGCTTGTCATCTCGTTTACCATACTGTTTCGACATCAACGTTTCTGCCAACGTCAAAATGTTTGTTGTGGAACGGTAATTCTCGTTCAACATGGTTTTAGAAACGCTGACACCTTTCTTCTCATAGTAATCCTGCATTCTGAAGAAGTTCTCTGACTCTGCGTTTCTGAATGCATAGATACTCTGATCCGGATCTCCAACCACCGTGACGTTATTTTTGTGATTAACACTGCTGTCAGACATCATATACACAAGTTGCAATTGTACGACATTTGTATCTTGAAACTCATCCACCAGAACGTGTTTGATTCTACTCAAACAACGAGGATGTTCACTCAACAATTTGTGAGCGTACAGCAAACAATCATCGAAATCAATCAAGTTATTTGTCATCAGTAATTCCTGATAGCGTGTGTAAACATCCAATCGGTCCACAAAGTTGTATTCTTTTGGATCACGGGAAACTTGGTGAGGAAATTGTGCTTTTGATTTGCAAGATGAAATGAAAGTCTTATACTTTTTGATATCGGCTTCCTTTACGGCTCCTTCAAAAGAACCAACCTTTTTCGCCTCGAGCACTTTTTTGATTACATGTTTTGAGTCCGTCTCATCGGCAATTTTGAACCCGGGATTCAATCCCACAAGGCTCCCATGCGATCTCAATATTCTCACACATATTGAATGGAAAGTTCCTATGACCAGTTTCTTCAAATCGACTTCCGGGTAAGGTTTCAGGAGTTCTCTCAAACGTTCTACCATCTCATTGGCGGCCTTCTTGGTGAAAGTGGCCACGATGATGTCTTCAGGAGGCAGTTTGTGATGCAACAATAGATACGCCACTTTGCATGTAATGACTTTAGTTTTACCTGTTCCAGGTCCAGCCAGAATTAGCAGCACATCCTCGTTCGGTGCGGTGACAACTTTTCGCTGATTGTCATTCAGTCCTTCCAGGAGGCTATTGACGTTGCGCATGTCGACTTAAACACTCAAAGATGACGGCTTTGTTCAGGTAGAACGATGCCTGTTTTGAATCAAACCGGTGAAAAAAATATCTCAAAAAAAAAAAAAAACACGGATCAAAAACACGATGTAAGGGTGTTCAGATAACGATTTACTGTTGAATTTTTTTAATCGTCTCGAGACAATTTTTCTTATCAGTGTCACCAACAACGTACGCTGTTATCACAAAAGTCTGGGGAATTGTATCGCCACGAAGCTCTCTTGCTGTGCGCTATGAAACCAAGTAGTGCAGAAGACCTTTTTTCCAATTCTGACAGCGTTTCGGCCGATATCCTGCCGGGCTCCGACACATCGCTAGAATCAGAATCATTCACTTCATCAGTCTTGGGTTACATTAGCAGCCAACTCTCAGAGAACTTTGGGCCTGAAAAATACTTGAATTTTGTGGAATCTTTTTGTGAAGAGCTTCATGAATCTGATATCACTCCAAAAAGCAACACGTTGCTGCCAACCTGTACTCCCAATATTGTTTCTGGTATAACAGGGAGATATCTCGTGCTTGATTTGGGCGGATCCACTCTTAAGATATACATCGTGGACTTGAAGGAAAATTCCTTTTTTGAAATTCTTGTGAACAGAACCTGGAATATGGAAGACCATTTGAAAATTATTGATCACGAGTTCTTCGACCTTTTGGCTGACAGGATTAGACAGGTGGTTGAGCAGGAAAAAATTGATAACGGGGAACCATATTTTAGGGCTGGGGAAACAATAAAAATCGGTATCTCATGGAGTTTTCCTTTCGAACAGACAAGACCGAACAACGCGTTCCTTAGTGCCATAGTTGGAAAAGGTTTTACGATGATGCCAGATGTGGAAAATCAGGATTTGGCTCAGATCTTGGCCCAGACGTTGGAAAAACGAGCAAACTTGAAAGTGCAGATTGAATCTGTTGTTAATGATTCTGCATCAGCCTTTGTTTCTGGAGTTTACCTCCATGATTGCGCGATCGGATTTGTCTTGGGAACTGGGTTGAACGCCTCGTTCATTCATAAAGGGGCAGTTATAAACAGTGAGCTTTCGTTTTTCGGCTCTCATTTTCGAGAGATCGTCAACGATACGCTAGATTTATCGATGAAACCAGACTACAGAACTCTTAACAAAACTCATATATCTAGTCCTGAAGTGTTTCAACCTCTCGAGTACATGTGTTCCGGCAGATACATCGGGGAATTGTTCAGATTGGGCCTGCAGGCCATGGCCGACTCAGGCGAAATCTTCGGTGGCCAATCCTACAGGAAACTCTTTCCTTATGAACTGACTGGTGAGCATGTTTGTACTTTCTACGAACAGGGCTATAACAAAGCTTGTGAAATGCTCGACATTCTCTTTCAAGTGACACTGAATAAAGGTGACTTTGCAAAGTTGTACAAATTGATTGACGTCATAATTCTACGTGCAGCTGTGCTGTTGTCTGCCTGTCTCACTGCTTGTTGTGTACTGATTGGACAACAGGAAAATACTCAGGATGAGTTGACCATCGGCTACATTGGATCGTTTTTCCAGCATTTTCATAGCTACCGGAACAAAGTTCAGCAGATTCTGGACGATGGTCATCTGAAAATGCTTTTGCCTCGAATGAAACTTGTTCATGTTGACCATTCAGCAGCTTTGGGAGCAGCAATTAGCGCGGCCTGCTACCAAATTTCATAGAAATTTTTCAAACTAAAACTTCAATTATTATCAAAAATATAATTTTTTTAAAACTTGTCCAGCTTCGGAAGATCAAACTCGACTTTCGAAATTAGGAAAGCTAGAACTTTTCGATTCTGATTTGCACCATTGCTAACTCACTAGCTCATGATCATAACGTATAGTGATCAAACTTGTGGTGAGACGGCGGCAACTTTTGGAGATCTTTTAACGGAGAAAATACATCTCTGCACCGCATGGACACGTCCACGCGTCCACGCGTATCGTGTTTCGGTCCAGAAAAAGAAGTTTTTCAGTGGTGTCCATAGTAACAACGGCGCTGGAACGCTTTTTTGGGTTGAAGCTTATTGATTAGGGAAAAAATCAACAATATGCTAAATAAAGATGATGTGAGATATGGTTTAAAGCTTTTTTTTCTGCAGAGGAGGTGAGTTACGAAGCTATGGAAATTCAAATCGCTCAGGAGCAATTCAAGATTTTCACTTGAAGAAGAAAAAAAAGTACACGGAACATCTGTGAATCCTTTATCCCTGGCAGTATTGGATCTATCCGTAGTGATAAGTACCATTCCGCATCTTATTCACTCCTCACAATCACAACAACTGCGAGTCTTCCTCGATACCTCGATACACATAACACTCTTGCTCCATTTCACCGTCCTCTGCGGAACATGCACATCGTTCGTTCGCTGATACCAGCGTTCACACTCCCAGCATTGTCTCTGGCTTTCATCGATGCTTCTCCGTCATTTTTGAACCCGTCTAACGTATACGAAGTCACGTCGGTGGAGACGCCTCCCGCCAGCTACAAATTTATTATAAAGAAACTCGCTAAACAGGCTACACTGGTGTCACCCAGCAACCAGGCATCTGACACAACATCATCGACAACTTCCTCATCGTCTGCCTCAAACTCGCCAACTTCGCTCGATTGGACGTCTGGAATGGCTTTTGTCAAGGCCGACTCGTCAGCGGAAGCTTACTGCGTTAACATAACCATTGATGGCGTCGAACGTCCGCTTCTCATTGACACTGGAAGCCCGTACGTATGGCTGTACGACTCCAATTGCACAGACACCTCTTGCGAGAACAAAAATCTTTACACCGCTTCTGCTGACGAACAGGATGCTACTTCGACATTCGATCTAGCATACAACTCCGGAAGCGCTTCCGGAGTTGTGGTCACTGACGATGTGACTGTGGCAGGACTTAGTGCCAAGGACTTCCGTTTTGGTGCTGCTAATATTGTCCCAGATATCTTTAAACAGTACAGTTTTGAAGGTGTTCTCGGACTCCCATGTGCCAATGCTTCCACCTCAGGTCTTACAAACATCGTTTCTTTCTGGCAGGAGAACTCGGTCGTGAGCGACGCCAAGTTTGCTCTGTGCCTCGGTTCGTATTCTTCATCAAACGATACCGAAAACGACGGTTTGATTGTCTTTGGTGACGATATCAGCGATCTTTATGAAGGAGAAATTTACCACTCCAGCATCATTGACAATTCAAACAACTTCTGGGAAGTTCGTGTCGATGGAATTTACGTCGAAAACTACCAAGTGTCTTTCGATTCGGCCAAAGTTGGTACCGCTAACTCAACCACAGCAAGACTGGGTCTTATAGACAGCGGAACTACCTCCATTGTGTCATACACCGACGACGCTTTAAAACTGCATTCTTTCTTTGACAACTCCATTACTGACGGAGAAAACTTCGCCATTTACTGCAACTCAACCACCACGCTCAAGTTCGAGATCGCAGGCCACAACTGGACACTTTCTTCCGATGAATACCTCGGCGAGGCATATGCGGAAGACTCAGATTACTACGGTTATTGTGTGAGTAACATCCAGGGATCCACAACTCCCGGAGAAGGAACCTGGATTCTTGGTTCTCTGTTCTTGAAAAACTACTATCTTTCGTTCGACATTCAAGAGCAACAGATTGGTTTTGCTGAACGAAACACCAACGTTGAAGTTCGAAACGCCGATACCACCACTAAAGCTGTCTCTTCTACGGGTACCACCAGCGCTGTAGTTGCTACCATGAGCTCTCCTCTTAGCTTCACCAACTCTTCAAGCTACCAATCAAGTTCCCACAGAACCTCATCGTATTCATCAAACTCCACCCAAACATCTTCAACTACTCACAGTCATAATTTGGGCGTTCAAATCTTGACACCTTCATCTTTGGCACTCTCGTACCTGATGATTGTGGTGTCGCTGTTTCTTTAACTCATGACTTGTACTTTAGATAGTATCAAATGCACGCTTTTCCGTTTCCATAAATCATATTGAAATAAAACGCTAGTACAAAGTGCAAAAGCAAGCGAAAAAACTGAGGCACGATCAAGCTGGATGATCGTCGTTCCATTATGATTCGCCTCGCCCGTCTTTTGTTCATTGTTTGTCGCTCAGTAAAGATTGACTCACGACTCACATGACTCGCTTAGCTCGTCGTCCGCTCGTCGTTCGTCGCTTTCTTAAAAATACATGAACACTATGAAAGCCCTAATAAGAACCAGCTTTATAACGCCTTTTTCTTCTCTCCATTCTCGATATCTGTAACAAATCATCCTCAGATGGCTCATAAATATGCCAAATGGTGTAATGAGGCAGACCACCAACTCGGAATCCCATAGACTTACTCAACTTCCCAAAAGCTTCCGTCTCCGCATGGTTCATAAATGTGAAAGCTGGGAAATTGGCACCTTGCCTGAAAACTTTAGCTTTAGACAAAATGGAAACTCCTCCAACACCGTCCAGATCAATGATTTCATTCTGATTACCGTTGGCTTCTCTAATATATGCAAGGTGAACCCTCCATGTAGGATATTCTGCATAACCTTCCACTATAACGTCATCTTCGTCTAAAGTTGTGGCTAGTTCCAAACCTTCTTTAGATTCCATCCACGAATTGAGATCATACGGCTGTTCGTTGCCCAAAAATGTTGGAAGCGGTCTCCACACGTTGGGAACAATTACATCAAAAGCGCCCGAAAACCTCATCATGCTTTCTAAAATGTCTCCCGGTGAAGTCTCTATGTCTGCGTCTCTCCAGTAGACCCAAGAATGGTATGGTTTTAGTGCAGCCGAGACCAACCAGTTTCTTGCACGGCCCATAAGTTTACGTCTAATTCCTTGAACTTTGACATCATGACGATCACTAAATCCTTGTCCAATAACTTGACCGAAATCCTTTTGATAAATCTCCACAGAACGGAACGGCTTGATGTACTCAGAATGGTATGGAGGAGAGTAAGCCCGCTTCACGTTCTCAACATAATCTTCTGGCATGTACTGCAAATACAGGTCGCTAGAGCCTTTGATTCCGCTAGTATCCATAGTCTTCTCTTGCTCGTCAAGCAACTGCAGAAGTCTTCCTTCTTGCATTGCTTGCGAATACTCAAACAGTGTTTCTAGCGTCTTATCTCCTTCAGAACAGTCACTAATCAAAAATGCAATATCGATCAAACTATGATCATATGTCATGTTCATCATGTTTCTAAACATTAAGGGCAAAACTTTTGCAGCGTTTCTCAATGGAATCAACAACAAAACCTTTTCTTTATTCTCTTTACCTGCTGTAGTTGCTTGATAGTTGTTCAAGTCGTATATTTCAACAGTGTCCGGAAATGATCCGTCCTCTGAGAAGGTTGAATCACTTAAGATGCCTGTATAACGTGTAGCTTCTGAGGCCACTCCATCAGTTGCAATTTTGGGCTCTATTCTGGTGAATTTTTCGTTCATTTGAAGGGTTGATGATGTTTCTGTTGAGAGGACATTCGAGCCTGATCTGAACAATGTTAAAAACACGATCGCAATTATGGTGCCAATCACAACATATAAACGCGTTTGCGGCAACTTCCTTTTCTTGGGCTTGAAATCATCGTATGTGCGAGAACTTTTGAACACGCCTTGATTGTTAGTATCCTAACTCTCGAACAATGAATCCCACACACGATCATAGCATCGGCGCTGGCTCAACATAAACGAGGAAACTTACACCGGAAGATCCGTCTTCTTTGGATGCTGAATAAACCGTAACATTCGCAGCAAGATCTGGTTTCTCACCCCCTTCAGTCGTTGAGGCGATATATGCTCACAATAACTGATTCGGAAGTTATGGTTAGCTCGCTAGCTTCAATAAATATTTGTGTTCCTCACGGGAATTCCCAATACAAAAATGACAGAGAAAAAAAATTACACACAAATGGATTTGAGTTGAGCACGACAAAACGTGTTGATGATGTAAGCGACGAAGTACGAGGGAAATGAGTTTTGAGCAAATCGTCAGACTCTGAGAGAGTCAACGATCAACTCTATGAGCACTTCAATGAGATAGACTAGTCATCACCAGCCACAAACGACTTGTTGCACCTGAGTGTCTCCCACCGGACGCTCACCGATCGCTCGACGATCGTCACACCCTCTCCACCAAACCGTTGACCTCCGGCTCAAACCACTCGTCCCTCAAAACCCCCCAAACTTGCTTGCTCAACAACTCGGCACGCACCTCAGAACCAGCCTTCGCTTCTATATACACTTTCAACTTCGGCTCTGTGCCCGAACCCCGTGCAGTGAATCTGATTTGCTCCATTTCATCAATTCCAGTCCTAGGCTCCAACAAGCATGTGATCATCTGTGACGAAGCATCAACGGGTAGCACCGGTTTCTGACTCGAGGTAGTTGAATCAAAGCCACTAGTGAGATCACGCCACTCCTTGACCACAAACTGGCCAAGCATTGAGGGATATTTTCCATTCCCACAAGACCTCACTTTCTCTTCGAAAATCTTGTTCATCACTGACGGATCGGGAATCACAAAATACCCATTACATTCCTTAAAATAACCATACTTTTCGAAACCTTCCTCAAGAACCTGTTCCACTGTTTTGCCTTGTTCCAACCAGCTGTGATACATCTGTAGGAACATAACCAGAGCAGAAATACCATCTTTGTCATGAACCACAGAGAATAAAAATCCGATTGCTTCTTCATAAGCAAACGGAATGGTAAATCCTTCTTTTTCAAGCTCAATTGCGCGATTCCCAATCCATTTGAAGCCGGTCAGCGTTTCCTCGAACTTGAATCCCAGTTTCTCAGCCATAGACCCAATCATTTGCGACGAAACTGTCGAATTCAACAAGCAAACATTACTCAAATCTTTTTGACCTGAGATTACGTAATCAGCAAACAAAAATCCAATCTCGTTTCCTGTCAACTGACGCCATTTTGATCCAATTTTCACAGCTGCAGAGAATCTATCGGCATCAGGATCATTGGCCAAAGCTAGTGATAAACCCAATTTGTCTGCCTGCGCAATCGCAATATCCATGGCACCTTTTTCCTCAGGATTCGGGAAAATAACGGTTGGAAAATCAGGATTCGGCGTGCACTGTTCGTCCACTTTCACGAGAACAGGAGTATCGCTCAATAAGGAGACCGCTTTATCCACTAATTCTGCCCCAACACCATGCATTGCGGTGTAAACACATTGAAAGCCTGAGACTTTTTTGGTCACTAATTTTTCTTGTATGGCAGCAATGTATCGATCTGTTATGACGTCCTTACAATGGACGAGATTGGCCGAATAAGCGGCAAAAACCTTTCCGGTATTCCAGTCTCCTTTTCCAAAGAATGGGTCCAAGTTGTTCAGTATTGATTGTTGTATATTGGTATCATGAGGCGGGATTATTTGGCATCCATTTTTCCAATATACCTTATAACCATTATCGTCTTTTGGATTGTGGGAAGCAGTCACCATCACTCCACCAAGTGTTTTGAAATGATCAATGGCAAACGGAACAAGTGGAGTAGCAGTCATTCCGGGACCGATAAAATAGACCTTGAATCCGTGATGTAAAAATGCAGCTGCTGTCAGCTCTGCAAACTTCTTGGAATTGTGTCTGTGATCATGGCCAATGGCTATCGATAACTCTTCTCCAGAAAGTCTTTGGGTGACGATGTAAGCAGCGAGACCTTGGGAGGCTTGTAAAACGGTCACGTCATTCATTCGGCTGAATCCAGCTTCCATACGAGCCCTAAGACCGGCAGTCCCAAATAAAATCCGTTTTGATAGTCGTTTATCAAGTTCTTCAAAATCAGATTTGGTTATCAGGGACTGGATTTCGGCACGGGTGACTGGATTGACGTCAATTTCAAGCCATTGCTGAGCGAGTTTTAGTGTTTCTTGGGACATCATGGATGGTGCGCTGAAGAGAAGGTATGATGGGTGAAGTATATGTCAGCTTTGCAGATTGTATTTAAATTTGTGCTCGCAATCTTCACCGCCACAAAGCAGCGTGGGCTGGTGTCACACCAGCCTCATTTGCGTATGTGAGGCTTTGTGTCCAGCGTTCTTGTGGAGCGACTACTGCCCAACGCATTTGTCCATCAACTATGAAGATCGGGTCAAAACAGTGCCCATGGTTGAAAGCCACATCGGGGGTTGCATAGTGTATTTTGAGGTGCTGTGCTATGAGGAAGCTACAGTGAGAATATTTTGCCTACATGCTAGCACAAATGGGATCCGCCAAATACAGAGAGTCATTGATGCTTTTCATTCGATTAAGAGGATTCCGTTGTTTACTTTTAAGTTTCAGACAGACACCATTATCAGCTCCCCCTTACCATTCGGTTTGCTCGTCGTTCGCTCGTTGTTTCTGCTGATCTGATTCAATGTCCGAGACTATGAAAAGAAAAAAAAAACCAACGCGAAAACACGACAAACTAGTTTGCAACAATTTCAGCTGTTCATCTTGACGATCCCATACTTAGCCGAAGATGCACAGTTTGTAGCAATTGTCCACCTCTTGGGTTCCATGAATAAACAGCTGATCAGCCTCTCGAGCATTGGACGTTCATCATGGTATCTCCTTTTGGCCTGACAGAAACTCAACTCCGTTGTATATATTCCCAATTAGGAAGTCATATAGGATAATTGTTTTTGCACTACCAAACACTGTTTCCCTAAATGGGAAATATTACTTGAGTATTTGGAGTTGAACACGACCTTTATAATTATTTTTTTAGTTTCACTTCCTCAGAAAAATGCAAATGTGGATGAAAGGGGCATAAACGATGATTTGATACAAAACGTCACAAACAGAGCTGGTTGACTGGGACTTTCAGCTATACAAACCTCGAAAAACGAATCGCGAAGTTGAGTGGAGAAGGAGATAGTAAGGAGTAAGCACAAAGCAAAGGAACAAAATCACACCCTCACCGACCCACACTCAGCGTGATTGCCCTCCTCAAACCAAACTGAAACAAGCCTGAAGCTGTTCTGATACGAAGAATTAAACAACTTTTCTTTATCAAACGTGAAAGTCCACCCACAATGTCAGAAGGAAGATTCTTCGATGAATCGCCAACTAAGAGAAGACGTCGAGGAAGACCACCCTCCAAACCCAAACCAGAAATAGGACCTGGTGAATCAACTCTGAACTTCAATATCAGCACAAACTTGAACGCTTATTCGAATTCTGCTGCAACAATGCGCCAGGGAGCGATTTGTTCAACGCCTGTGATGAAAGTCAGCCCTGATAGACGAAGATCTAGCATCTCCTCTTCAGGAACATTATCACAGGCTGGTACTCCAAAGAGCAAAACTAACAAGAAAGCAAGTCCTGCAGAACTCCCAACAATCCGAGAAGGCACGGGAAATCTGAAGAATAGGGTCTCAAAAGCCCACCAAGAGCTGGCCTCAATTACAAATTCTGGAAGGGAAATTACTCATAGAGAGTTTCACAGAGATTCAACAAAAAAACATGCTTTGAACTCTTCACCATTCTCTGCAAAATCGAGCTCGTCAAGTACGTCATCGCCAACTGGACTTGCGTCTTCCCCAATCAGCACGTCCCCAATCACGAATTCGGAGGCTATTATGAAACCATTGCTACAACCATTAGCAGCTTCTAAGAGACACAAAGTAACAGAGAGAACAGTCTCTTATCCTATATCTTTCACTCAATTTCCATCTCATCATTCAATTCTCGAAAATTCAGAGTCTAACGACGTCAATCCTTGTTTGCTACAATCATCAAATGAACAACAAGGACTTTACTCTCCAAGAACACCTAAACCAGCAACTCATGCCGTGGTACACAATAACACATCTAATTTGCTAGCCACACCTAACAGCTTCCTTAGAAAGATGGAACTGCAGCCATCAACACCAATATCTCATTTTTCTCATGTTTTGAGTTCCTCGCCAATGTACACTCATTGGTACGCACAAACACCTCAACAAAACAGAATAACATCGACACCAGGTAGACTGATTCCAAAGCCTCTTAAATTTGAAGACATCATTCAATCCAGGCCAATGAGTGCCGACGATTCAATCCCAGATAGTGCTAACGTTGCAACGCAAGAATCCAGTTCTGGACTCGGAATTTCAGGCACTAGGTCAACCAATCTAACATCGGTTATCGAGCAATCAGAACCAAATATAACAGAAAACTTTCAAGGATCAGGCTTCCGTCCAAAAAGAAATTTGGGTCAAATTACACGGCAGTTGCAAGCTAAATTAAGGAAGACGAAGTCAATGTCTGCAGTTCCTCAGAACATGCCAACATTGATTCATTCTCCGAAGACTGCAAGCGAGGTTGAAGAATCTGGGAATTTTCTCTCTTCTAACTACCAAGTGTCTGTGCAACTGAATTCTGAAGGAAAAGCAAGAATTGTCACCATGCCAAGAAAGACAGTGTCACCGATGACACCTAACGCTTGCTCCCCTCATATTAAAGCGATGATGACCATGCCGGTTGCAAGAGGCAACTGTTCACTTGTTAAACCACCATTGCAAGTAATTCAGTCGGGCGATGAAGCTTTCATGCATGTTCATAACATTAATCCGCCTCCAGGATTGAAAATTGGAATTGATCCGTTTGTCGCTGGAATATCCTCTAATGAATTTGAAAGTCATCCATTTTTGAGTCCGGTGAAATCACCTTATTTTGCGAGTAACGAGTATCCAGCAATGGTTGAACAAGTTGCTCAAATGGTTGCTTTTGATGACAACAATAGTGCTGGAAGTGTGGAAAACGAGGAGAGTACCGGCAAATACAAACACGATGCTAGATTTGCACTACAAGCGCTGTTAAATGAGCTCTGACTTGCTTTCGCTATTACTTTCCTTTTCGAATACTACTCTTTCAAACTAGTTTTTTTCTTCTTCTCCTTCGAAAACCTTTTGTTTCTTTCTAGCACGTTTAATTTCCTTTTTTATTTCGCATTATTGAAGTTTGACGTAATTGAAATATAACAAAAGCGACCCGTCACTCTGAATAAGTGATTTGTGTCAACATATCCGAATTTGTAACACTGCATTAATATTAAGCATTTTTGCTCTAATTGGTCACGGATCGGTCAAGACATTATTTCTTCCGGATCCGCATTTCATGGGGCACAACGTGCCAAAAACGAACATGCAGATGGGTGATTCAGGAGGACGACAGTCGGACTGTTCGATCAAGAATGCGACACAGCCACAACGCTGGTGGGTTTTTATATGAACTACGCCATACAGCGATCTTGACTGCGCCACAAGCAGCAAGCAACTCAAATCAAGCCAAGTCGGGCTTGAAGGTGGAGGAGATGTGGGTGGAGTCAACCATTGATATCATCAGAGCAACATGACTTCCGTAGCTCCGAGCTAAATTTTTCAGTGGAAGTGAAATAGCTGATGATAAGAGTTTGAAGCATATCTTCGTTGTTGATAGAGTATAGGATACTTTTGAAATTTCATTTCAATTACCCAATGAAACAGAGTCTCGCCAAGGATTGCATACATCTTTGTTGTTGTTTTGCATTGTTTTCTGTAATCTCACAGCCTTATAATTGTTTAAGTTTCACTTTAGTTCCCAATAAGAACAATAGTTAATTTCATAATGCCTCGAAACAAGGGACCCTAGCGCAGTAGGGTGATTGTCCTGTTTGCGGCCGCGACAATCTAGCCAGTGCGGCTGAACTTTTGTTGCCGCACCATTTAAGTCATTCGACTTTGGAAATTTTACATTCGAGACCCCACAAGTTGGAGCAAAACCAGGAATCGAACCAATCAATGATATCAATGACATTATCTTTGAACATGGTTCTTTGCTGTTGAAAAATGGTTTGTTGCACGAAATTCGGATCACTCAACCCACATAGCATAGGTTTTCCGTGCGTGCGCTTTTTGGTGGAAATTTCCGTCGGTACTGCGAACGCAATGCAGCGAATTTTCGAACTTTCCAACGCAAAGCTTCTGCATGCACGCCAAAACTTGCATTGCATACAGGACAATCTGAAACTTAGAGCGCCTAACCTATTGGATGACGGGAAGAAAGCCCGATGATGTTGTCTTTACGCAAGCGAAACACTCGCATGTGGGGAAAGCCACAAAGGTGTCAACGCCCATTCTTCGCATACTTAAAGAGTGTGATATCTCTTCTGAAGATTGATCTTTATCTATATTACAGTTTCTAATCATTTATACAGCATAGTACCCATTATATACACAAAATGTGCACTGAATACGCTCAAGAAGCACAATATCTGAACCTGGCACACCAGTTCCTAGACGACAATTTTGTTGAGTTCACCAGCACCGACAACTTCACCCAGCTGCCGCTAATATCATCAGATATTAGCTGCTATGGCCCTTCATTACGCATACCCAGAGCAGTCGACTACTTTTCACAACAACTCACCGAACAACAGTACCACAGCTGTTGGAAGTCCATTGCCGATAACAAATTCATGAAGCCATACGAGCTTTCAAATATTTTCAACATTCGCTCTCTCAAGTCAAACAGCCAAATAGAAGACATTCAGTTATTTCTTCCGTGCACTTCTGCTGCCCGTCTCGAAAACGCTTGCTGGCGTGCATGGGCCAAAGCCAAACACAATCTGGGCGAATTAAATCCTGCTGAGATCAATTGGAACAAGGAGAATGATATAACAGCTCTTTACGGTCCAGTGATTGAAAAAGACGTTCTTGAATGCGATTCCAGTTCAAGAAACCTTTACAATACCACGAATGATTGCACAGAAGTTGCGATCTCTGACGAAGAGATGTGCGACGACGACGATTACCTATCAGATGGCTCATTTACACGCACAATGTCTTTTGACTCAACAGACTCGACAGTGACATCTGTCGCTTCTATACAATCGTCACCTTGTCTAAAGAAGCCACTGATGATTGGTGAGAAACGCAAGGCGAAGGGAAAACGGGTTTCGTTTGCCTCCAAGGTGGATAGGCGCGATGTTGTGGGTGGAGCCTTCCATGACTACATATGCAATTTGGAGACCTGATAATGGTGATGGTACATGATTTTATGATTCAATTCTCGACGTTTACATAGTGCTGTTGCTCAGTAATTTACATTCCAATTTATGATCACGTCAAGGTAGCTGTAAAGTATTGCCGAACTATGTGTTTGAATTGCTCAGGTACCAGAGCAAAACAATCTTCCATATCCACCATCTCACTTGCTGTTTGATAGGTGAAGTTTACTCAACATGCATAGAAACATCTACACTCTCCATGAAAAAAGTATTGATCTTTTATTTTTTCAACCTTTCTTTCTTTGAACCTAAATATAGTCCTATCGTAAACGTGAAAAAGACCGCACTACGGCCGTCACCAGGACAAAGAGGAGTGCGGGCGGGGAAAGTCATGAGCAAAGTAGCAGTAAAAGTGTTCATAGTTGCATCTTTTCAGATAGAGTAAGTGGTAGACATTGAAGATGATTCACCCAAATATAGGTCTAGCAAATGACTGACAACATTGCTTATCTTCTCTACGTCCGGAAGAACATTCTGGCGCAGGGGATAGCGAAGCGTGAATTTGGCTGACCTAAAAACAATTGAGTATAATTCCTTAAAATCTTCTTTTGGTAGGGCGGAATAGATGTTTCGTAATCGGAACTCGCTCAGCAAGATTCTCTCCAAAGTTTTACCAAATCGTTCGTTTACGGTCTGTTCCCGCACCTGCGCGCCACGCGGGATCGCCGTTTTTGAGGGTATTCGAATGGACGAGGCAGATGATCGTTTTTTCAGATAGGAGTCGAGGAAATTGTCTTCCTTTTTCACCTGAGGTTCGGATTCATGTTCAAGTTCAAGGAAGTAAGTCTTTTCAGGGTCGTGGCTTAACAAATTTTCTTTCCATAGCTTTGATAGACTTTGAAGCCGCAGAGTCATGTCATTATGGAAGTTGAGAGTGATGGTTTCGATCTCTACAGTCTCACCATCGGGATTCAGACTTGGGTATATCACGAGACACTGGCTGTCGACGTCGGTCTGGACGAGCAGACCCACTAGCGCATCGTTTTCGAAATCGCAGTACGCGAGGAGATTTTCAAAGAAGAGCTCAGTAGTTGGGTTGGTTGAGTACGCTCTCAAGGGCCAGGATGGCCGCGTGCAGTCTAACAGCCACAGAGGAATTGAACAAACGTCCACTAGATCTAATATCCAGAGTCGGTTGAACCCTGGATGATCTGGTGCTGAGGCGTCAGCGAAGAATTGAACGTCTGAGACGGCTGCGTGGCTGCTCAATTGCGGAAGCCGCAATTTTTGCAGGACTGATTTGTTGTCGAGTTGTATATCGTACGTGCCAACGTGCACGAGGTTCATTGGTTGTGGTGGTGTGGAGATGGAAGGTGACAAGAGGGGGATACAGATGGGAGAGACACGGTTTTGATGATTTATCCACTTGGAGAAAAAAAAAAAATTGTGTGGCCCTTGAGGAGGGGGGATGACGTAAGCGAGTGACGAATCAACGAACGACAAGCGAAGCTAGTAGTGAGCAAGTGGTGAGAAGACGGTCAGAAAAGTCAAAAAGGTGATGAGTTGATGGGAATCAGTTGGTCACTTGGCGAGAACTCGGAACGCCCATTAGACCTGCTCACTCGTTTTTTTGTGGTCGTTCGTCGCTTGGTCGTGGCCCAGCTAATCGCCCCAAAATTTTTAAAGCGAGAAAAACAGCGGAACGAAGTGAATTTTTTAATACATCCTGATGGCAAAGCACCTACACCACGTCTTTAAAACCATCACCATCTTCCAACAGAAAGCGATCAGACAAGCATCGTTATTTCTGCATTTCTCATAAACTCCCTGGAAGAAGAGCTCAAACCTTCAACATCATCGGAGTCCGTCAATTATGGCCACGCAGACAAGCAATAACAAGGTGTACTCTGTTGCGAGAGTGTACACCGACGCCAATGAGATCAGACCAAAAGAGTATTGGGATTACGAAAACTACAAAATAGAGTGGGGAAACATTGTTAATTACGAAGTTATCTCGAAAATAGGTCGTGGTAAATATTCAGAAGTGTTTACTGGAGTTAACGTGCTTAACAACCAGTCCTGTGTGATCAAAGTGTTGAAACCTGTCAAACTCAAAAAAATCTACCGTGAAATTAAAATCCTCAAGAATCTTACGGGTGGACCCAACATTATTAAGCTTTACGATCTAATTCAGGATCCAAACTCAAAGATTCCGGCGCTCATCTTTGAGAAGATCAACAATGTTGACTTCCGTGTTTTGTATCCAAAGTTCACTTTGGAAGATATACAGTTCTATTTTACACAACTTTTGAAAGCTTTGGATTATTCTCACTCAATGGGAATCATCCACAGAGACGTGAAGCCACAAAACATCATGATTGACCCTGTCAACAAAAAGCTCAAACTAATTGATTGGGGTCTCGCTGAGTTCTACCATCGTGGAATGGACTTCAACGTGAGAGTCGCTTCCAGATACCATAAAGGTCCCGAATTGTTGATAAACTTGCAGCAATACGACTATTCTTTGGATCTATGGTCTGTTGGTGCAATGATTGCTGCCATTGTGTTCAAGAAGGAGCCATTTTTCAAGGGTGATTCCAATAACGACCAATTGGTGAAGATTGCCAAAGTTCTTGGTACCGATGATTTGCACAAATACTGCAATAAATACGGAATTACTTTGAGCAGCGACTACGATGACATACTTGGATCCTATCCACGCAAGCCATGGAGAAGTTTTATCAATGAAAATAACAGACACTTGAGCGACAACGCTGTCGTGATTGATTTGATCGACCATTTGTTGAGATACGATCATCAAGAGAGACTTACAGCTAAAGAGGCAATGGCACACCCATTCTTTCAGCACTAAAGGAGATAGAGAGGGCAGAAAGGGCGGTGAGGCGAGTGAAGACAGACAAAACGAGACTTCCCAGTGGAAAGTTTTACAACGCAACGTTTAACCTAATAATTCGAGAAATAACTTCTTCAATCTTTCAAACTTAATTGCTGGTCATACTTCATCTCGAATCCACTGGGCTGTAATATAGGATGTATTGCTAAATGACGTGGGAAGGGAAACTTTTGACAGATCGTCGATTGAATCCATTGACTCTTCAGTTCGCTAGTAACTAGTTTGTTCTGTGGTGTCGTATTAATTATTTGAATCTGTTTAATCTGTTTCATCTCTTCAATCGATTTTGAAACATGTCTGCAATTTGTTCTTTTGGGAAAATTTGTAAAAAACCCTAAAAAAAAAAAAGATTGCTTGGGGTCGATTGTAAAAAACAATAGTAAACGATAATATTGATGGAAAGGCCTCACATTCGGCAGAGTTTCAGGTAGCAGCCTGGATCATTACTGGAACAAGTGAGTGTGAATTGGTTTTGAGATTGCTGGAGATCAGCAAAAAACTCTGGTGATAAATCAAAACGTTTTGTGCAATAAATACAGCAATCATTATTCATTATGGAACAAGATCAATTGGACCAGTTGTCCAATATGCCTGTGGAGGAAACCATCTATACGGGTGGACAAAACCCAACCTTCAAGGCTAAGAACTGGATCCAAGTGCAAGAAAAGGCATTTCTCCGATGGATAAACCTTAAGCTATTGGAAAATGGACACGAACAAATAAATTCGCTGGAGGATCTAGCAACTGGAATTCCATGGTTCAACTTGATAAATAGTTTGATTTCAGGCATAAATTTGAAACCAGTTTATTTGAAACCGATTCTCAAGGTCCAAAAGATGGAAAATGTCAACAAAGTGCTGGATTTTCTCACAAATCATCAACAATTACAGATTCATAACATTGGCCCAGAGGATATAGTGGACGGGAATGTGAAGCTGATTCTCGGGCTTGTTTGGGTTATTTTGCTCAATTACACGCCAATTGAACAGGACAGCGATGATGAGGATGCAGAAGTGTTGACAAAGAAGGAGATCTTATTGCGGTGGTGTAAAAGGCTCACAAAAGACTATAAAACTGTCAAAGTGACCAATTTCAGTTCAAGTTGGTCTAGTGGACTTGCATTGTGTGCTATTTTGGACTACTTCGAACCGGAATTATTGAGTTTTCAAGAAGCTGAATTGGAAACTGATTCTGTTCGCACGCAGAGGGCATTGAACGTCGCGCAATCGATCGGAATCACGCGTTTGGTGGACGTGGATGACCTCAATTGCGCTCGTCCTGACGAAAAAAGTGTGATTGCCTACGTCAGTTTGTTCTATGACAAGTTTCGCTCGTCTTCAGGAAGAAAAGAACAGAGCAAGAGGTCAAAGTTGTTGAAAATCAGAGTGGAAACGTTCTTCCGAATCATTCTTGAGATTGCTGAGTATAAGACTGAGTATTTTGCTCGCATAGATAAGCTTTTGGGGGTCATAAGTGAGTGTTTGCGGAGGTTGGCCTGCGATTACACCGGAATGAACGACACAGACAAGTTTACCGTTTTGAGAAGCACTCTCACTGCATATCGAAAGCAAGAGAGAATATTGATCTTACGAGAGTTTGGCGAGTTAAAATCGCTCAACAGCAAGATAAATATGATGCTGTCAGAGTACAGTTTTCCACAACTTAGTGAGCCAAAGGAAGCTTCGCTGGCGACAGTGACATCACTAATAAAAGAACTTTCAGAAAAAGAAATCAGCCTAAACTCATCCATGCTCAAGTTTGTGAAGAACAAGAAATACGAACTTCTCAAGAAGTTCTCTAGTTTGTGCTCGAATATTGAACTCGGAGTCAGTCTGATTGACCAGGAGCTCACAGAGTTGCCAAATTTTACCGCAGATCAGGTTAATGAATTACCGGAAATTTTGGAAGATCTCAAATCTTTAGAGCTGATGTTGCATAACCTGTGTGTTTTGAAAACTGAAATTGATTCTTATCAGACCATAGACAATCCGGAAGGTCTGGGTCTTAGTTTTGAACAGTTACAGTACTTACTGAAGGCAGAAGACCTGAGTCATCGCATCGGACTCATTAGAAAGGTGATTGTTGACAAATTGAAATTCATTGAGCTCCATTTCAACAAGAAGGATCGGATATACAAGATTTTGCGCCATACTGCAGACCATAGTGAACTACCAAGCGCGATCGGTTATCAATTTGAGATTATTTTTGATCGGTTTGATACCGGCAATAAGTCATATTTGAACAAACAGGAGTTCCAGGCTGCAATGCAATTCATTTATCCGAATCTATCTAGAAACAGCATTGATGAGTTTTTTGAATTTATTTACAATTCTAAAGAGGATGTTTTGCGAGGTGTGAGGTTGCCTGAGTTTTTAGGCATATTGCGGATGTCTGAACGGGACGATGAGGAAGAGGAGACAGGAAACGATAACGATAACGAAATCACAAATTTGACCAGTGACTTCTACCTCAACACATTTAAAGAGATTAGCGGTGGTCTTGATTACATAACTGAAGAAGACCTCCTCAAATTGAAGTTGGATTCCAACCTTGTTGATCGAGTTGGAGCAGTTATGAATACTCCAGATGCTGATAAAAGTTTCAATTATGCCAAATTTTTCGGGAACAATGAGGACTCAATGGTCTGGTTAGACCGCAGCGACATGGTTACTTTAGACTGTGAAACGGTTGAGATGGGGACTTTGAAGGATTTGGACAACATATTAGAGCAGTTAGATGAGCTTAGTGTTGATAATTAGGGAGGTGTAAATGGAAAAAAAAAAAAAAAACAGTATCGACGCGTCGATTTCTATGTATTCACTTTTCCCGATCCGGAAACCTTCACGCGATGATCTTGTTTCCGATCCGCCCCTAAAAAATGAGGGACAGGACGGAAAGAAGGAAAAAAGAACAGAGTCAGGAAAAGAAAAAGGCGTGAGAAAAAAAAAAGGGAAAAAAAAGAGCCTGTTTTTGTTTTCTTTTCGGGCTTTCTTTTGGAGAGCAATTCATTCAGACCAAACTTCGAAGTTCAGCTGAGAGTTGGAGCTACAGGGCTCAGGTAAACGAGAAGACCACTTTGTGACAACGTTAGCGGCGACGAAAACGTTTTTTAGCGGCGTCAGTTCGGAAACTTGAGCATTCCACAAGAGGGAAGTAAGTATAGACAAGGTAAGCCGACCGTCAATATGTCGTTTAAGATCAGTTGGGATTCGATAGAGAAACAGTCGTTTTCGTCGTATACGACGGAACTGCTGAATGAGGCGTTGAATTCGGGTAAAAGACCAAACATATTGAGTTCCGATATCAAGATTGTGGATCTCAAATTCGGTCATATTGCCCCGGAGTTTGAAATACTTGAAATTGGTGATTTGGGGCCAGATAGATTCCGCGGAATCTTCAACTTCAAATACGATGGTGATGCTTACATAACAGTGAAAACCAAAGTCAGCGCAAGCCCGTTGCGTATATACAACGACAACATTTTGGATGATCTTGTTGAAAAAAACAAAGCCAACAGAGTTGAGTGTGAAAATCTTGCCGGGTTCATCAAGCCCAACTTCATTATGTCTGACTGTGATTTTGATATTCCATTGAACTTAACGCTCAGCAAATTCAAATTGAGTTCTATCATTATCATTGTGTTCAGCAAGTCTAAAGGTCTCACTCTTGTGTTCAAGAATGATCCATTAGAGTCTATCGAGGTGAGTTCTACATTCGACAGAATTAAACCAATCGCAAAATTTTTGCAGAAAACGATCGTGACACAAATCAGTGAGTTATTCAAAGAATTTTTACCAAGCTATCTTTACAAGCTCAGTTTGAAATACACTACTCAATCATTAGACCAATTCCATAGAGAACTTCTCAATGAAGAACAGGACAATGCAGAGAAGAGAGTTTTGCTAAAAGATATTGATCCAGAATCGCCATTGAGAATATCTCCCGGAAGTTTGATGAGACTCACAAGGTTGTCCAGTTCCAGACAAACGTTGGCTTTAGGTGGACATCTCTCTTGTGACCGTATGAATGACGATGTCGTGACCAAGACATTTGCCAATGCTATTTTAGCGTCCAACAACACGCTCAACTGGAACAAGATTCAACTGTCGAACGCAGACTTCCATGTTGGATCTATGCGTAGTAAGTTGTCGATTATACGGGATTTCCAGACCAGGTCGTTTATCAAACACAGTTCTGACGGGGCAAAACCTCTCAGAAGAAAGATCAAAATGAAACGGAAAGTCGAGACGAAGGAAGAAGAGATGGATACGAAGTTGGAGTCATCAACAAGCTCTCTTGCTGATAGTTCAACAACGGCGGTTTCGCCACTTGAGGAGTCTTCTCCTACAGCTACCAGAATGCTCTCACGCTCGACTTCCTCACCCCCTCTTTCTGCATCTTCGACGTATGACTGTGAATCGGTGGACCCTCTTGAAGGAGCTGAATGCAGCAAAAAACAACAAAGATTCCCGAGTAAACTGTTTGCCGGCATCATTGCGGAGCCTGATGCAAACAACATGAAGAAAGCATACTTGAACAACTTGCATTTGAAGCTGGCTACCAAAAGAGTTGACACTGTTGGCCCAGCAGCTCATTCGATCTCACAGCCTGTTAAGACGGCGACAACTGATTGTCACATTGACAAGTATGAACAACTAAAGATTCAATCGAGAAGGTTCAAACTGGACAAACTTCTCGCGAACGCGAATCCGAATTACAGTCCAGCTACAATGTATCCACAAACGACATTCATGGACTCGCCTCCTCCATATTCATTGTAACCAAATGATGAGGAAATGACCAGCGAAGCTAGTCATTTGTCCGGCATTTGTGTGTCAATTGTGAGGCAAAAACTAGACACAATGGTGACTCGCTTCGCTCGTCATTCGCTCGTCATTCATTCCGATGTCTTGTACATATATTTATTGAGATGATCGACACCTTTCGACAGAATATGGTGGTTTATTTACGAACTTTTGCTTCATGGTTTCAGAGATTATTCTGGCCTTTTTCCCTCTATGTATGACTTCCATCACTACAGCTTGATGATTATTTGCGCCAAAAATTACGTAACATGATGAGAAATGAGCAAAGTTCAGCTCATTCATTTTGTTTGAAGGAGCCCATTGGGTCGTAGCTCGCAAACTAGTCACAGCATCGTTTGGGGTTCATTTTTCGTTTCGCTTCGCTCTTCACTCGCTCGTCACTTAGACGTTTTCGGAGCGAAGAGATCTTTTATTTTCTTGTATTACAATTTCCGAACTTTCAATTGGCCTGCAAAAACTTTACGTAATATTTGAGCGGATAGCAGCGCAAAATCCGAAAGATAAATAACTATGTTGAAACGGGTTCAGCCGTTTACTACTAATGAGTAATATGAAGTCCAATCGAATTGGAATGTTATACAGAAAGGATGGATAGAGCAAGAGGAAAAATTAGGTTAACAGCGTAATCCAGCTTCGAGAGCAGGTAAAGATGTAGACGTAGAAAATTTGAAGGATATTGTGAGTTGAACTTTCAGGCACTTCCAAACAGCTTTTTTTGTTCTTCCCACTCTGCTGATGTGAACACCTTCTGGGTGAAGGCATGGATTTGAGAAATTTCATCTTTCAACGCCGAGTTGACCATGCGATGTCTCATGAGTTTGTTTTTGTTTTGAAACACATCGGAAACTATAATAACGGCAAATGCTTGACCACAACCTCCAGACATGTCCTGGACCTCTACTTCAGAGGCTTGAAGTCTTTCCTTTATGATGTTTGTGAGCGACTCTGTAGTTATTTGCGACATTTTTGCGATTTGGAGATGATACAAGGGGAACGGATGATGATTTTATGTGGTTTGAGTCTTGTCCCAATGGATATGATCTGGAAATTGTCAGCTCGTGCGATAAATCCAAGAAAACCCAAAGAATCTACGCCTCACTCATTTTTTTTAGCTTCATCGGGTGAAAAATTTCGAGATGAAATGAATATAGTTTTTTTTCTTCGATACTGAGAAAACTATCAAACGCAACTATCGCAAATTGTAACCAACAATGCCACTTCTTACAACTCCAAGAAAACTAGAAGTTTTCGTTAAAACAATTCAGAAATTATACCCGCTCGCTTATGCCGATAGCACATGGGATAATACCGGATTGCTTGTGGACTCATCTTCGCCAGCAGCAGAGACTAGCAATGTGTTAAGAGTGCTCCTCACAGTGGATCTGACTCAGGCAGTCGTCGATGAGGCACTGGAAAAGCGTGTCAACATGGTACTGGCATACCATCCGTTCATTTTTCGCGGGCTCAAGTCGATTAAACAGAGCGATCCACAGCAAAGGTCGCTTGTTCGGTTGATCCAAAACGGAATTTCGGTCTACTGTCCTCACACGTCGGTGGATGCAGCTAAGAACGGCGTGAACGATTGGCTTGCGGACGGAATCTCGGGCAGCGGTGCAAATCAAAAAAGCCGTACTGTTATTGAACCGAACGCGACAACGCCTGATGTTGGAATGGGTCGTTTGGTGACTTTGGATAAGCCTATTTCGCTCGATGAAACTGTCGCTCTCATTAAAAAACATCTGGGGTTGCGCCACGTGCAGCTGGCAACCGGTGTGGCTGAAGCTGCGCGTGAGGAGCCCGCAATACGCACGATCGCGGTTTGTGCCGGTTCAGGCGGCTCGCTATTTCGTGGCGTGCGTGCGGATTTGTACTATACAGGTGAACTATCGCATCACGAAGCACTTTTCTTCAAAGAGTCTGGTTCGAGTGTTGTGGTGTGCCACCACTCCAAAACAGAACGTGGGTTCCTACCAATTTTGCGAGATCAATTGATTGCTGAGCATGGGAAGTCTGAATTCGCTTCTAAGTTTGGTCTTTGGATCGGTGTGAGTTCAGTGGATGCTGATCCATACGAGTATGTGTAAATATGTATTAAGCAGGATAGGTTATCAAAAAGACGAGATGCGGAAAGCTTTTCCGGGCGCACTAGCCACAATCAGTTTTTTACCGTGAGCCGCAAACTTACAGGTATTGTGTATATTGCGCACATAAACAAAAGAGATAACAATAAGCGTTTTCGCAAACAAAAGCTGTGCTATTTGAGAGGGGCATGTATTGTTGCGAGGGGATCAGAATACGTGTGGCACTCAAAGCTGATAAAACATTGATTTTTTCCATTTTGATGAATCACGGAAAAAAAGCTGGGTAAAGCGGCCCTTTAACAGGTTTAGCAAAGAAGAGCAACAAGGACTCAGTGTATCGATTGTCTGCAGCAACTCAGAAAATTCCCGTGTTTTACTGAAGCATTGCTCACAACGCCCCGGGCAACCGTATCGAGCGTGCGTACCAGCATTTATAGCCGCAAACAGCAATAATTGGCCGCTCTACATACTTAAATACGCCCAAGTAAAAAGGTGACTCTTCTTTTTTGAGGAATTGAGCATACAAGCAACGGAAAGCGTGAGAAAGGCAGTGAAATGGAAGACGCCACGCGTGTAGCCAGTGACAGCGCTCGCTCACGATCAAAATCAGGCACTGCTTCCCCTGTTGGTGATGTATTCTGGGAGGAATATCCTCTTTACTATTCACCAAAAGGGAATAGACAAACGAAAGAGAAAACAATCGGAGCACATCAGGAGCCGGAACAGAAATCTAAGCGATCAACAAAAAGCCACACACATCTGAACCCGCTCGCTAAGCTCGGAAGTCGAGTTGTTTCTGGGATTTCGTCGACTAGTCCGTCATCATCATCATCAAATCTCGTTACTTCGCAAGAGCATGCTTCTCACAACGCCCTCAAATCTCAAAAGTCAAAAAACACATCAGCTGTTGGTGCTTTGGATATGTCGCGTCAACAATCGTCGAGCTCGCTGCTCAAAATGACTAGGAAAGCGACCAAGTTCGCTGGTGATCTTGCTTTTGGATCGGCTTCTATCCGAGACGAACTTCCAGATCACAAATTTGACGAATTCAGACAACGGCGACACAACGAAAGGCTCGAAAAACAACAGAGAGAGCTTGATGCGCTGCGGAAGCAGGCAAACGAGAAGGGCATCGAAGCATATCTCGAACATCTACGTTTTTTCCTCAAGTACATGGACGAATCCGAGTTCAATGATCCAGTGAATTATGCCATTTCCAGAAGAGATCTCTGGCTGACATGGTACAACAAGTTTCTCCATGGCCTTGGTGAAGAGATTATCGATTATGAGAAACTAGTCTCAGAACAAACCTTCATAGATAAGCTAGGCTCTTCGCCGGAAACAGCACATTGCTACAGGACAATCAAGACAGAGGCAACTCACAGGCTGAAGACACAATTACACGACCTTTCATCTATTTCCCCGCCTGCAGTGATCGAAGGACTGAAAACGAGTATGTTCAATGATAAACGCGCTGTGTTAATTCTCTTATGGTTTCTTCAAATGCTCAAAAAACTTCTCAACCAGCCAACGCTGTTGCACCCGGAGATCACGAACGCGCTTCAAAACTTGCACGAGGCTGTCGATCCGTCGCTCGCCGCTGAAATTCACGACGTGACTGTCATTTCGTGCAATAAGATGATTTCCACCAAGTTTGATTCGGAAAATAACAGTGAGGTGATGAAATTGGTAGAAGAGTCAATCCTATCAGCTCATGTTGAATTCCTCAACGGCTGGCAAGTCAGACACGATAATCCGTCATTGCACACCAATTTCATTTCCATCACTGGCAAATTTTCACGCATGATTGATGTGTCTGACAGAGGATATTTACCACCAAAAATGGCCGCAAAGTTTCCAAATTTCAACAAACCGCTTCTTGGCCCAGAGTTTTACAAATACCACCTCAATTTGGACGAAAAAAACTTCATGAACGAGTACTCTTCATTTACAACAACTTCTCCGTCGCAGATTCCTTTACGGGATGCATCGCAATCGTGTATTTGTTGTCCGGACTTTGTGTTGGCTATCACAGAAGATACGCTAACTCCAACGCTCCAGGAGTTCCGTCGAGTTCTCAAGCCTCATGGGTTCGTCCAGCTGTATTTGTGGGACATTGATTTACTCACAAACATGAGAAACAATCACGACAGCAGCGATGGCGAGTTTCATCAAGTGGACCCGAATGAGTACATGCGTGCCGAACTTTGGCGTCGTGTACTCGATTATAACAGCAAAGCACAACGAATGGTTCCAAACATCACCACTCGAATTATCCCTCTCTTGAAAAAACTCGGTTTCAAGCATATCAAATACTCTTATGTCGCTTATCCCCAGATCTCAGCTTCCTGTGATAGCTCAGAGTTATCTAACATGGACCCTTCATCTTCCACTGAACCAGAGGAAACTCGAAAATCCAGCTCGCCAGAAACTTCTGGCTCGCCAAATGCCGGAACCAGTTCTGGAGTCCATGTTGGCTACAAAGATTTAAGGATGAATTCATTTTTTGAGTTTTTTTCCAACTATTTGGAGCTCTTAGTATTTACTAGAGTTCTTTCAGTGTTTCAGATAGTGGACGATTTGAAATTTCAGACATCAACAATGTCGTCAGCTGAAAGACGCACGTTGGATCATGACGAGATTGACCTCATAAAACTATTCATCGATTACAAGTTGAACGGGGTGAATGGTAAGTTGGTGCAAAAAGTGATATTCAAGAATAATAAGGAGCGCTTCCGAAACCAGCCCGCCAGCTCTGATGGTGTTCGGAACGAGGGAATCAATTATACAATGGTGTTGATTGCGGAGAAGTGATAATGTGGGTTATCAAACAGATGACAAGGGATTTGGGTCATTTGCAAGTAAGATACGATGAGCCATGTGCTCGTGATTTGCTAGTCAATAACATATGAAAATGACGAGCAAAGCAAGTGATTTGCTAGTCATCTCAAAATTGAAAAATAAAATAGTAACGAAATGACCAAAGTTATTTGAAAGAAGGTAAAAAAAGTTGGTAGCAACAAATTTAAATGAAGAGCACAGCGATTCATTCCAAAATTTTCTAAGAAACTCTCTTACGACTCCCGCACGACTTTCAAGACTCTCTTTGCTTGTCGCTTGCTTGTTGATCGTCGATCGATCGTCGGTCGATTGTTGTTCAATCGTCTAATATGGAACCAGCCACCCACCACCACTAAGTTCTACCTTACCACTCAACCATGCATTCTCTGGATTCGATCCATTGTAATAAACCTTGTAACCATCCGAAACAATTGCTGAACTATTACTAGCCAGCAAGACATCCACCTTGGAATCCGCACTCACCATCCAAGACGATGTTTCATCAATAACAATGTCCAAATATCCACTCTCATAGCCAATCAGAGCAGCACCCGTCCATTCCGTGTAATCCGACAAATAAAGATGGATTGAAGACCCATTATAAGCAACCACGTCACCATCAACAACCGAATTCACAAGGTGCAAGTTTGCATTAGCAGGTTGTATCGAAGGATTGTCTGAATAAGAAGCATAAACGTTGAACTCTTGGGTAACTTGAGACGTGTTAGCAACTGCAAGAACACCTGATTCAGTATAAATCTTGCAACTAGTCACATAGGTATCTGCACCAACGTTACCGTACCAAAAAGCAGGATATCCTTCGCCCTTAACAATTAAAGTAGAGTCGGTGTATGTTTGTTCAGCCCCTTCCAGATAATCTTGACTGGAGAATATCACCTGGCCTCCTAAAAGAGAACCGGTCAACTGAGATCCAACAACTTCCACCAATTGTTCACCATCGCTAAACACCCAGGGTGCCTGCTCTGTCTCTCCAATCACGTTGTAAGCATGTATCTCGCCCAATGCGTAGAAAATAGCCGACCCAACACCAGCAGTGTGTGCCACAGAATCTGTCACATAGATGTAGCCGGCTGGAGAATCACCACTGAAAGCAGAAGAACGCATTCCACCAGAGTAATGAGCAAGGTTGTTCCCGTAAATTGTTCCGTTTCCTGCTGCATATAAACCATGCGAACATGGCCCACTGGAATACAAAATAGTATCGGAAACATTGACAACGGTTCCCGTTCCATAAGAATAAATCTGAGCTGCTCCGTTGTGAGACTCAATTCTTGATTGATCAACAATTCCAGAGCTACCGTTTTGGAAGTTGATTACCGAGTTCAGACCGTAAAAAGACGCAAGATTCAAGTCAGAATAATATCCTTTTTTGTGAATAGTAACATCTTCCAAAATAACGTTTCCACCGTCCACTAGAACAACACTCGTATCGTTTTTAGTAGTTTCAAGAGTCACGTGTGCAAACGTGTGGTCTTCGTTCCCAATTTTGTATGCCGCCTGAAGTTCAGGCTCGTAGGCAGGAAGTGGGAAATCGTACGAGGCATAAATGGCATTATCTTCAGCATCGGCAGAAGAATTGAAAAAGTCCGACGCATCGTAAACGTTCACTGCACCCTGAGCACGCAGGGCGAATTGAATCAGGGTCAAAGGGTAGAGAGATTTAGTCATAATGAGTGGTAGAAAACCACATTATCCTAAGTCCCTATAACTAGCAAGAAACCCATCGCCTTTATACTAGCTTTAGCCTTCAACAAGCTGCTTCCAACAAGGGCAAGTCCTTGTGGGGTGAATTTGGTAAGATCGAATTTTGATATCTCGAAATAAATTTTTCTTCAATTTGCACTGTACCCCACACTTTCGGGATTCTTTCGGCGAATGAGAGCTTTTAAACTTGGGAACTGAAATACCTGAAGAGCTGCAAGAGGTACAAGGCCATTGGTGGGGTAACTAAGCACTGGAGATAATGAACCAAATGCCGAAAAGCGGAGATCGAAATGATATCTGCGTCGATCAGTCACGCAAAAATAACTCACTTTGAATAGATTCTGTACCCTCATCATCGTCAGTCTCGTAAAATTCCCGAGAGTCCTCCTCTCCATCTCCAAATGAGAAGTTCACCTCTAGTCCATGGCCCATGTATCCGCGCTCATAATCGATGGCACCACTGACATCGCTTAATCCAGGTCGGGACCCCTCATTCTCGTCTGTGTTGTGTATAGTTTTCACATTGTGTTCAATAACAGGTCGTCTTTTGGTGACAAAATTCATGCCCCGAAGCCTTTGAGACCGACTACGTTCCCGAGTGTCATCCTGCACACCCGTGACGTCTCCGGTAAGCTCAATTACAACCTCTTTTGGTGTGTAAACGTAGATGTCGTTGTACTCACGAATTTCAGGCAACCTTACTCCAGGACGCTTGAAACTAGTAATATTGCGCTTTATTCGAGATAGTCTTTCCGACTTGAAATTGAACCAACGATCTGCATATTCACTGTAAACTTCGCTCGTACCTTCCTCAGAGTAACCTCCTTCGTCGTAAAATTGACGTCCCAGAATACTCTCCTTCTGCTTATATTTCTCGTGTTGATAAATACGATTGAGCCATTCCCACGTGACCACATTTGTGCTAATACTACAGGTCAAGCTGAACACTTCTGAGAGCTCAGAAACCCATAGATTAGAAATGTCGGCAATGAAGAAAGCGATAGAGGCGTACGAAGTGATAAATGTTGTGAGTGTGAGCGGGAAAACACTTGCTTTGAAGATGAACTTTCGTTTTGAAAATGAGTACACTTGAAGGAGGGAGGTGAACAACACCGAAAGCGAAATGCGCAGCAGGTACATGAATGCTGGTACGATTGCAAGTGCATCATGGTCTTCATAATAACTTTTTCCGGTTGTACTATCTAGGAAAGTGGAGACTGCCCATAACGTTTGCGAGATAGTGGCCAGAACAACACCAAGAATGACAATAAGACGACGTTCGTTCTTCCGAAGGAACAGTTTCTTGACAATTGCAACTTGTGTGAGAAGGAGAAGCAGGAAAGAAAGAAAATAAACCACATTGAATCCAAGCGAATTCAAAAGCTTATCTAAAACCTTTGCTGCTGATGCCTCGCCTGCCGAGTTACTTTGGTGTGAGAGTTGTGCGAGGACGTAGATTGTGATTGCGATGAGTTGGCACGTGCCACAAACAGTTGATGTTCGAAGTAGAAATGTTGGATTCAGCGATGTGATGTAATGTTTGGTGAAAATGAGAGCTGTGAGAAAAACCGAGATAACTGTTGCTGTTGCTAGAGAGTAAACGATGGGATAAATGGAGTTGCGATACCGATAATCGAGAGTGGCTACTTTTTCCTGGTTGAGGAACATTTGCCAATCGCGGTCGAAAAGGGGGAGATTTGGAATATCGAGGAGAGCAAGTTCGTTGTTTGTAGAACAAAGAACGGGGATGTCATCATAGCAAGCGTGTGTGAAGTTGAGAGTGGTGTCCTCAGTATTGAAAAGTCCCTTTGTTGTTGCAAGTAAGCCTGGGGGTAGCTCTATTGGATAACATGCTGGATAAGTGACAGTTCTTTGGTCTGGAAATCTCCAAATAACCTTTTTGGATTGGAGCATTCTAACTGACTAGAAACATTGATTAGAGGTGATGTAAGCGAGGATAAACCAGAGAAGACGGGATGAATCAAAAGAGGTACCTTTCAATAAATGTAACACGAATTTAATTTTTTTTTGTCTCCTCTTTTTTTTTTTTTGTTTTTTTTTGCGGAAAAAATTAGCAAAAACAAAAGGACAAAACACCAAAAGGACAAGTTTCTTATTGCTGTGTTGACAACAGCCGTTCTTTTCAGGTCACATAAGGCAAGCACTCACAAAAGTTGACTCCGCGCTGTGAGCGAATTGCACGTGCTTCCCTCATAAAACTGTTCTGATTGGGAAAGAGCATGGAAGACAAGATGGCCCTCGCATACAGCTCTGGAGCCGCATCAGATATTCTGGAACCGCGTGTCGCTCCACAATTGAACGTGGTTGTTGGATCTCCGAAGAGTGCGCGTTCTGTGGAAACTATGGATGAGCGAGCCCAGCTGGCTCAACCGGCCCACCTCGTCCCTCCGGTGGATACGAATCATGCTCGTCAGCCGTCAGATTCAGGCTACAGTCTCATAGATTACTACGCCGAAAGCTACGATGGTCTAGGCGCCGAGACAAGTACGAATGAGGAACCATTCACACTGATTACAGCCAATCCCGAACGTGTTCCTCCAGATACAACGGCTACCCGTCGGGCGGCCTTGACCCATACTGAGTCGTACGCATCGCTACAGAGATCGAGAACCTCATTGGAACACATCAGAAACCAGATCGACCAGTCTCTGCACACAAACACCCAGCTTGAGCAATCCGTCGATCGTCGTACAAGGATCACGAAGCATAGTATTCTAGCAAGTGAAAGAGACCGCTATGGATTCAAAAAGGCTAATCATTATGTCAGCCTACAAGAGTACAATAGCTGGTGGAATGAGTATTCGCCGTATTTGGCGAGACGGAAGCGTAAATGGGAGAAGTTGATGGCCAAGAATGGGCTTCATACAATTCGTGACAGCGCTCCAACGAGGTTCCCAGCCAGATCAGAGGATTTAAGGCGATATGTTCGCAAGGGGATTCCTGCTGAATGGCGCGGGAATGCTTGGTTTTATTTCACAAAGGGCCATGATCGGTTGAAAGAAAATACAGGCGTTTACGACAGACTTGTTGACGAAACGATGGAGATGATCAATGAGAATACAGAAGCTATTGAGAAAGATTTGCATCGCACGTTCCCGGAGAATGTGCATTTTAACAATGTTAAGAGTAGGGGAGAAGGTGGGGAAGCCATTGAGACCGAGAGTGCTTTATTACAGACACTTCGTCGTGTTCTTAAGTGTTTCTCCAAATATCGGCCTTCGATTGGATACTGTCAGTCGTTAAATTTCATTGCGGGACTGTTACTCGTATTCATGGACGAGGAGAAAGCTTTTTGGATGCTGGTGATCATCACGGAACGGTATCTTCCTGGAATCCATGAGTTCAATCTTGAAGGTGTTAACGTTCATCAGGGTGTCCTGATGCTCTGTTTGAGGCAATATTTGCCTGATGTTTGGTCTTTGATCAGCGATGATGACAGGGGAAATGTGAATAGTTTGACTGGAAAGCCAAAGACGAGTAATGCATTTTTGTATGACTTGCCACCGCTTTCATTTTGCACGACGAGTTGGTTTATGAGTGTTTTTGTTGGTGTTCTTCCGATCGAAACTACACTACGAGTTTGGGATTGTTTGTTTTATGAGGATTCTAAAACGCTTTTCCAGGTTAGTTTGACGATATTCAAGATTCTAGAGCCTCAAATGTTGGAGTTGAGTCGTTCATTTTCAGCTGTTCATGGAAGTGGAAGGAGTGATGATGATGCCGTTTTGTCTGCTGAACTATTTCAAGTGATTCAAAATACTCCCAAGCGCTTGTTGGATGCCAATGGATTGTTTGAAGAGTGTTTCCGGTTGTCGAATTTTAGTAGGTTGACGCAGCAAGAGATTTTGAATTGCAAAAAGTATGTGATTGAAAGTCGTACGAGGTATAATGAGTTGATTAAGAAAAGATCAGCGATTGGATTGAGTGAGAGTGACAGACGGGATCTTGTTAGAAGTGCGGTTTTGATCGAGAATAAGCAGGTTGGTTTGAAATCTATGAATTGGAATGGAAGGATTAATAATAGGATGAGGAGGATACAGCATAAGCTAAAGTAGCGTATGTCTGAATGGGGAGAGGAGTGAGTCATTTGCGAGTCATATATGGGGCAATTGCGAAGGATGCATGAACGACGAGAGAACGACGAGTAGAGAATGAGTTGTTAGCTGGTGAAAGCTATTGACTCGCATGGCTCGTTATTCGGGAGTTTTCAAATTGTTGGGAAATTTTGTTTGGAAGGTTTATTCTAGAAAATCTGGACCATTAAGGAATTAAATTGTCGGTTACCGGCAAAATACAGCATACAAATATTCATTGTTAAGAGAAAAGTAGATGACGAGCTAAGCGAACGACGAGCGAAGCGAGTCTTGAGCAAGCTATTGAGCAAGCTATTGAGCAAGTCAACTCAGCAACCGATGTTATTCATTCGTCATTGGTCATCAGTATGTAGAATACTTGATGTACCACATTAAACCTGGAGTTTAACTCACGTTATCCTCTATTAGGGTAAGTTTGAATTACGATATTCAGTAACTTTCACCAATAACATTTCATTCCTTTCTGAAACGTTAGCTATCATAAATTATAAGCTTTGATTGGATAGATGAGAGTGTTGCAGCGGTCGCGGTTAGTGTTCTGAACATTCTCATGACTCGTTTAGCTCGCTCTGCTCGCCATGAGGTGAAGGCCTGGGAATCACCCAATCCAAACTCAAATACCCCCCTCTCCTCGGAGAGACCAACCTAACCCCGAAACCGTCCTCCTCAAACCCCTTGTTAACCTCATCTACATACCTCTCCAATTCATCGCCCTTGCTCTTGTCCCACCTCAACCAACTGATCGCGCTGAACGTGAGTCTATCTAACACCAAATACCCCAACCAAAACCAACTAGCCCGATATTGTTTCTTTAAATACCCATTAATAACTCCAACAATCTCAGAAAACCTTTCAGGACTCAAATAATCACACAAAGGCGAAGTAGAGTTCTCTCCAAACCATTGACTATTGATCTGAGTAGTCGCTACAAATCTGCGTCTTCCATTCAAACCCTCTTCATAGCCTGGAAGGACCTCACTAAACTGAGGATAATCAACTTCACCAGTTCTGGGAATACGAACTACCCTGGTATTGGAATCATCTTTGTACACATTGGGAAAATGTGTTACCACGACATGATTGTTGTGGTGGTCAAATAAAGTGTATTCGTGATAATTGAAAAATTTTGTTTTGTTATCATCTTCAGTATTGGTTGTTTGACCACAAACCTTGCTTTCTACGCCATAATCAGATCCAATCATGTCTGTCGCAACCACCGAGGTCGAATTTTCGAACAAGTTTCAGAACTTAACAAAGTTTGTTTGTCAGGATAAGATTGATACAAAAAATTTGAAAACTCGTGTTGATGTAAGTATTATGAGAAAATAGGAGAGGGTTTTTTTAAGTGAAACTTATTTGAAAGCGCTATGACATGTGATATGTGATTTGATACACATTATGATGACGTATCAAGGCTGTTGTTTGAGGGAATTGATATGCGTACACAAACACGGACTAGACAAACATGACGAGGGAAGCCACGAGCTCTATCTGAAGACGTCCTAGATCGTTTTTGCTCGCCATCGATATACTACTCATATTGGTCCAATCATACATCCACAATCAATCAGTCATAAATCCTCTATTATTACAATCACTCATCCACAATTATTTCAATCACTCATCCACAATCAATTTTACCGTCATCCCCCCTGCATCTCTCCAGCATCTCCCCATCACCTCGCAAAATCATCTCAGCAGGGCTATGCAGGGCTAGTTCACCCTTCATTACACCTGAAAATTCGTATAAGCTTTCATTCACATTTCTGGATAACACCACCTACTAACACCAATAGATCTCCTTCCCAAAACTCACCAATCCTCCAATCGTGCTTAGAAACAGAACTCAAACCTCCTCCAATCCGATCTCTGTGATTGTTCGCTCGCTGCGCGCACCAAAATTCGCCGCCACCGTTGAAACAACCTCCGATGTCTCGGTTCACAGACTCAAAACACTGCTTGTGCAACAGCTTGCAAGCTCGTCAGAACCTGTGACCCTTACCGTCGAACAGCTGAAGCTCATGCTCAAGACTCGTACTGTTCATGATGCTGACGTTCTCGAATTATTGGCCGATGGTACAAACGAATTGAAGTTGAATGCACTTATTGCTGCTGCCCCTGCCACTCCTTCTCCACAGCCCCCCTCCCCCGTTGTTACCCCTGCCGCACCAATCCAGCTGTCACCTGCCGCTTGGACCCAAATAACAGCTGTTTTGGCCAACGAGATTCCCGACGAAACTACAAGAAATAGCTACCTCGCAAACCTCAAAAAGGTTAAAATCTAACCCCCTTGTATTTTTTTTTTCTGACACACCCCCTCTTTGGAACGAGAAAATAAATCAAAAGATAATATTTATATATTTTTCCAATACCAATGAAAATGCTCTTTCAATTTACAGCTGCCCTCCCAATGAGCGATCTCATTCTAGTTCATTTGGGTGCAGGATTCCATAATCGATCTAGCAAACCCAAGCTTCGACAGCTCTTGAATGACGCCTTGGACTCTCCAACACACTCAAATCCTCTAAAATGCCCTGATCAACTAGCCTCTTTCAACCATCAGCTCCACAAACTCTCCGCCATATCCAAAACCATTGAGGCGTCTGATCTCACAAATACCGGGTACGGTGCCTCTGTGTCTCGAAATGGCGCAGTCCTATGCGACAGCAGCGTCCTTATCCTCGACACAGAGCACGGCAAACGGTACCAATCTAGTCTACTGACACATTCAAGCAGATCTCCAACAGCGGACTGTGTTTCCAATCTTACACAACAATACAACCCCAATCCTGAAACCTTCGGACTCACACGTCCAGTGGTCACTGTAGGAACACCAACACACGACCTCTCGCTTGTCACACCTCGAATGCTCGAATTTTATCACCAGTATCAACTACAATCAATAACTCCTCACACCAACGTACAAGATACCATTGGTGTCTCAATAATCACCGAAAAAGCGTCCAATGGTTCCGGAATAGTGTGCGGAGTGTCCTCCGGAGGCTCCCTGCTCAAAGAACCAGGTCGAGTCGGGTGTTCTGGATTGGTGGGAGCTGGATCATTTGCCTTGAAAAAAAAAAAATATGTTATCAGCGTGATGTGCTCAGGAAATGGCGAGGATATCATCCAAATGGACCTCGCGAGATCCGTTTGCACGTATGTGGTAAGTAATTACACCTCGGATCGTATGGCTTGCGAGTTAGCACGGAAAGCTGTATTGGAATGCTCGCAAACTGTGAACCTGCGTGCTCTTGATGACTCGTTCAATTCGATATTATATGTTGGCGTTATTGGCTATTTTGCAGATGTTTCGACTGGGTATCGTGCCATTTTCTACTTCCACACCACTGAAAGCTTTGTTTTTGGCTTTTGTCGTGGCCGGAGTCGACCTGAGTTTCATTTCAGTGAATTGAAACATGGGGAACGGTCGTCACAGGGTGAATTTGGTGTTTAGACGAGAACCTCATTCACGTGACACACATCACTTTTCCCTCGCGTCTGCCACTAATTATGTTAATTCTCAGCCCCAAATTTCGGGGCAGTGTCAATTTTCCGCGACCGATGAGAAGAAAAAAGAGCGAAAAAACCTGAAAACCTTTTTGAGAAGAAAAAAACAGGCTCACAAATCTAAACAAAGTGATGCATCTACTTGCAAACATTACAACACATCCATTTTCTTTGCTCTTCACAACACCCGTTGGACTGTGATTTTTTTTTCGGTCTTTACCCATTGGACTCATCTTTGGCTTTTGTCACTGAGTCTTTACTCCCCTGCCATATATCGAATGAGACAGACTTCTTCCCCCTCACACTAGCCATAACAACTACAACAACACAGTCCACTCAATATGGAGAACCTTGTATCGCCTGTCACCAGTGCGTTGCTTGGGAAGCGAGAAGAGTCCTTGCATTCGGTTTACACGGCGCACGAGCGGCACGTGATACGCATTTGTGGCCTTTGTTCTTCTTCGGTGTCAATCATGTGTGGCCTGGTTGCCTTTTACTTCTTTGCTGTCATCCATCCAAGAAAAGTGGTATTCCGTCATCGATTGATCTTCATGTTAATTGTTTTTGACTTCATAAAAGCACTAATGCTCATGATTTACCCGGCTGCTTCTGAAAAGTCGTCGGAACATGCCGCCACAAATCATCGTTTCGCTAACGCAATAGGCTGGTTCACATCATTCAGTATAGAGGGAGCAGACCTCATCATTTTATGTTTTGCCATCCACATTGCTTTGCTTATCTTCAAGCCGAAGTTCTTGTCCAGTAACCGTCAACGTGGCTCGATCACTGGAACCGAAGGTGGCCTCTACATTGTTCGTTACTACATCTATGTGATTTCGTTAGTCGTCCCCGTTTTATTGAGTTCTCTTGCTTTTGCAGGTGGAAAACGCTACTACGATCAAATCAGTTGGAGTTACATGGCTCCACTGAGTGCAATTTGGTTCATCACATGGATCATTCGTTATTGTATCGTCATTGTCATTTTACTTATCTACGGCTCAGTCTACTACCACGTGATGCGTGAATACACCACAGTCAGTTCCAAAATGGACGTGGTTGGCGGTGAAGGTCGTGGAATGGTCTCAGAAGTTCTCGGAGATTCAATGTGGTACAAAATTGGTCAATTATTGCTTATGCTGGTGTTTCCAGATATTCAAATCAACGCAAAACTTCATGGTCAAAACCTCACAACGGACGCGGACTTGCAAAACATCGAAAACCTTAACTATCAAACCAGTCTGCAGGATACGTTAGACCAGGCCGAAGTGGCTGCAATCTCGTCCCCAGGAGAACTATCGCTCGCCCAAGAACATATCAAACAATTACAACACGAGGTGGGTCTCGACGTTCAAAGAACACTGCACAGAGAAGCGATGGAACGGTTCCATTTGCGCAGACTGCAGATTTTGCGTCAGATGAAGATCATCTTCATTTATCCGCTTTCCTACCTGCTTCTGTGGTTGTTTCCGTTCATTTTCCAATGTTATCAACTCGCCCACGGTCATGAAAAATTCCACCACCTTTGGTCATTTGCTGCCTCTGCATTCTTCCAGGCTTTCAATTGCTCAATTGATACTTGTGTGTTCCTCTTCAGAGAGCATCCTTGGAAGTTGGCAGCAAGTGTCGTGGACGCCGAAGGAGTTTATGAATATTCGTCATGGCGTAGAGCAATTTCTTACCTGCCTGGTTTCCATCTTGCCACGCCCGCTACTTGCCTTGCAAGTTCTCCAAGGACTAAAAATGACCCAGAGGATCCTTCAACTGCCGCCCGGAACTACACGCAGTTCTCCGGCGACGTCGATGATACATTTGCTGAGTCAAAAGAGGTTCCATCGTTTGTTAGACCATTGCATCGCAATTCTCTCCAACGAAGTTCGATCTCGACTCACAGACCTCCAGAAAGAAGAGCCTCGTCAATCGACCCAAGAGACAAAGAATCTGATTTGAGTATGGCTGATTTCTTGAATACAACAGCACCAAAGCAGGGTAATAGTTCAATGCCGTCACACGCTGTTGTTCCAGAGAAATCGCCGTCGTCAACGTCTCTTGCGACTGGTAGACGCAATTCAAAATTCAGCTGGCGCACATTTTCGCTAAAGGGCTCGCTCAGTGAGTCTACTCGCAAACCGTCAAATCATTCTTCGTCGGAAATGACATCATCTCTTAATCCGGAAACACATTTGGATTTTATTGAAGAAAATGGGTACCAGAATTCCCGCAGTCAACCAAGAAACACTCACACGGTCACTTTCTCACCTCAATTCAAGAAAAATTGGTCAAATCGAAAAGATAGTGCCACCAGTGGCAAAACAATAACTTCCAACGCAACCACGAGCGATTCTAGCAGAGAAAAAGACGTGGAAATGGACCTGATGTATTTCCTAAAACATGGATACGGTCCAGACGATGCATGAGACGCAGATAGAGAGACACTAATTTTTCCAGCTCTTTCTTTCTTTATAGCTTTTTTTTTGATCATTTTGGGACAATCACCCGCTTGGGTTGTTTAGTGTATATTTGGTACAGTCAATGTATTATTAGTGCTTGTTTGATGAATGGAGTGAACGAGTAATGGAGAAGTAGATGGGTGGACTTCCATTCATTTCCTCCAAAGCCATTTGAATGGCTGATTTCGCTCATCATATCGCTTTCCTCGTCAGCTTACTCAATTCATGAGTATGCTCACTTGAACGTACAAACTGGAGATTCGATTAGTTAGCTTCGCTTTTCTCGCTTGTCATTTGGTCATTCTCCCACTCTATATTACTATCTGCACTACTTAATGGGTGAGACACTCATCCACGACTAGCTTCTCTCATAACTTGCTGAACGACTTGCTTTGCTCATCATTCGCTTCGCTAACGAGGAACTCCCCTACCTCTGCCTTGAGGCATACCCTGAGCCTGAGGGGCTTCACTAGTCTCGTTCTTAATAGTCTCATCCACACTCAAAACCAAAATAGCGGCCTCAGTCGCACTTTGCAAAGCATTGATTTTGATAAGAGATGGCTCCCACACAAAGTTGTCAAAGTTATTAGCAATGGTCTCATTTTCAAAGTCCAAACCATACCAAATCTCACCCTTAGAATGTTGAGATCTCAAACTATTAAGCAAATCTGTTCCGTCCAAACCTGCGTTCTCGCACAACTGTCTTGGAATGATTTCAAGAGCTTTAGCATATGCAGCAATAATCAATTGCTGTTTACCAGCGATTTGACGCGAGTAGTTTCGAAGATGCTTTGAAATCTCCATCTCAATGGCTCCACCACCGGCAACAACAGCGTTGTTCTTGATGGCTCTCTTCACGATCATAATGGCATCATGAAGCGACCGTTCAACTTCTGCAATGACTTGGTCTGCACCTCCTCTCAAAATCAAAGTACAGGTTTTTGAGACTGGACATCCTTCGAAAATGTTGTATCTATCTCCTCCAATCTGAACTTCTTCAAAACTGTGACACGTTCCAAGATGTTCGGAATGAATATCTGAACAAGTGGATTGCAATGCACCCCCCACGGCACAGAGAACTCTGTCCATATCTTCACCAGGGATTCTACCAGCACAGAAAACGCCTCTATCAGCAAAGTATTGAGTAGCCAGGTCTCCGATTGGCAGTTTTGAAAGCACAATGTTGGCACCAGTCTCAACAATAGCCTCCAGCTTGTTCAAAATGATCTTCCATTCGGCATCGACAATCTCCTGGTAGTCGCCAACCTTCTCGATTCTCACCTCGGCGTTGTCCTTTTCTGCTTTGAGCTCCAATTCCACGTTCAAACACAAGATTTTAGGGTCTGTGAATCTTTTTGGTTGTTGTTCAAAACCGGCATACGAGAAAGCTTTCTTGAAAGCAACACCATGAATGAATCTAGATTCTTCCATAGAACCACCAGCAACTTTCTTGATACCAATCAAATCTTCATCAAGGTCGTCTTGATCCAACATCAAAACAGCATCAACAACCATTTTGGTGAAAAAATCAGTGTTGTTTTGAATGATCTTCGAAGACATGGCAGTTCTAGCACATCTTTCAAGCAAAGTTCTAAATTCTGGATCTTCAACATTTTTGTTCTTCAACTCGACTTGCAATTCTCTGATTCTCTCACAAGCAAGTTGACAAGCTTTTCTGTAACCTTTCACAATCACATGAGAAGACATTCCTTCCTCAATGAATTGTTTAGATTCTTTCAAAAATTCACCAGCAAGAAGAGTAACAGAAGTAGTACCGTCACCAACTTCAGCATCTTGCGAACGTGAAATATCAACTAAAATTTTGGCAGCAGGATGAACAACATCCAAAAGCTTCAAAATAGTAGCTCCATCGTTGGAAATTGTTGTCTTTCCATTGTTAACAATCAGAATGTCCGAACCTAATGGACCTAAAGTCGGTCTAAGCGTGTCCTGGATCGCCACACAGGCATTTATATTGGATATGATCTGACCACGACCTTGCGACGTGTCTGTTCCCTCTTTCAGCACCACAATGGTCGGTGTTTGTCCTCTGAACGACATGTTGTATGTTGGGTTGTACTGGGTATGGTAGCTGAATTGAAGAAGAGTGTTGGTGGTTGGTTTTGTTGAGGTTGTTCGCCTTTAGATAATTTTTCATGGATTTTTTTGATCGCGCGTAGGGAGGGTAACCCTAACTGAGAAAACGATTAGAGTAACGACTCAGTTGCGAGTCAATTGTAAGTGATGGACAGCCAGTGACAAAATGCACGATGTTCATGAAGCAAGTGAGTATTCTGTGTTTTGTCTTCCTTGTCGCTTTCTCCCCATCCACTTGACTCCTTTTTTGACATGGGTTACCCAAAAGTTCCTGAAAACTTTGTCTACTTTTTGACAAGCGAATGCTAAGAGAGCGTAAGCTCCCCCGACTCGAAATACTCGATGCTGCTGTTTGGTTATTGAACTACAAGCAAAGTACGAACACTAATGAGTAAGTCAAGCAAACTGCTCAACGAGCATTCTCTTGACTCGCTTTGCTCGTCATTGCTTGTCCGCTAAACTATGTACGCTATGAAATTGATGATGAGCGGTTTTGTATAAGTGACGCTCATCGTTTGCCTGTTAAATGGCCCACACCCCAATTGTTCCATCGGAACGACCCTCCACTAAATAACCCTCCTGATATCTCGCAAAATTAACAACTGCCGAGTCCTCATTCTCCACTCCTCCACCACAATCCCAGTGTCTTTCCTCAATCCGATCATAAACTTTCACCTTGTTCTCGCCATTAGTCGACACTATCCTTGATGCGTCGAATTGTAACGTCTTGATCGGCGATTCGTAAGCAAATGAATCCAGAATTCCACCAGTACGTAAATCCCAAATCCGAATAGACCGGTCAGCAGATCCAGTGGTGAGATTGCGATCATCAAACTGAAGACACGTAACCGGTCCCGTATGACCTATCAATTGACGAATCACTTCACCACTGCGAAGATCCCAAAGTCTAACAATCCCATCAGCAGTACCAGAAGCAAGTGCAGCATCATAACATTGGAGCGCCCCAATAAACGGATAACTAGTGTCGTTTTGCTGTTTCCATGAAGCGTCAGCAATCGCTGTTACACTGCTTCCCCCTCCGCCAATATGTGAATTCATCATACTTGAGGCCCACAGAACGTCGATCGTCTGCAAACAACGACCAGTATTCATGTCCCATTGTCGTATCGTACGGTCCTGAGAACCAGAAACCATCGTACTGTTGTCAACAGTAAAACTCAACGCCGTCACCTCATCCACATGACTTTCAAAACTGTTTAGTAAGACCTCTCCATGTTCAGAATCAGACCCGAGTTTCTCTAGATTCCACAATCGTAACGACGCATCCATCGAACCGGTCAGAATCAAATGGTCTCGCATCTCCATGCATCTCACCGAGGACAAATGGCCTTCCAGCAAACCCCTACACCGGTTCTTGCTCAAGTCCCAGACCCTCACCGTGTTGTCAAGCGAAGCACTAACAAGAGTGCCATATGGAGCATCAAACCCAAAGCATGTGACCGCCTCCGCGTGAGCTTTGAACTCACTGATGTTGCTACCAGGAGAGTAATATTGTTGCAACGTTGGCTTGTGTTTCCGAGTGGTTTTCGACCGTTCGCTCTGGACTAGTTTTCCATAGATCGATTGAGATAACAGTGCGTTTTGTTGGGCCTCGTCGGCGCTATTCTCGTCATTAGAAACCGACTCCACGTCGGTATCGTCCACAACAGCAACCTCGTTCGCATCATCAACACCGGCAACGTCCTTCACAACTTCAAGTCTTGCTTCCAACTCCGCCAATTGCTCCTCCAGAAAACTCTCGTTCTGCTCGTAATGCGCAATTCTGTCGAAAATGCCCTTCCTTTGCTCATAAAGACGCTCAATCTTGGCGTCGAGATCCCGAATATCGTGAGAAGCCAAACCTTTACGAATCTCAATCAGGTCCAGCTTGTAGTTGATATCATCTTTAAATTGTCTGAGCTGTTGCGGGTTCTGTGACGTGCGGATCTTCTCGGGCGTCACTCCTTTTGGGAGTGCATTGCTCACTTCTTTATCAGAGGTCAGAAGCTTTACAGATCCTTCTTGAATCCGCTCCAACGTTTCCTCCACCTCCGGTAACACTGCGCTGAACCCTTGAAACAGCGAAAATTGGTCAGTCACCACCTCATTGTCCTCATCTCCCAGGTGACTGAGCAACTGGTCTGGAATCGTCACAAAACCTTTCTTTGACCGTCCTCCCATTTTGCTACGTCGCACCAATGGAACACCAAAACCGGTCCCAACACCTGGACCAGAATGTTTCTGCATCAATGATTGATTGCGATTGCTGTGAAGTGTGTCGCCCACCGCACGCTGAAACGTGCGGTTCGAAACCAATGACGAATGACTACCGTTCAGTCCTTTGCCTGCCTGCGTCGAATTCACTAAAACAGACGCCGTCGTTGCCACAGACCGTGCCAGGTCACTCCCGCTGTACGGTTTCTTATCCTGAGACATTGCTCTCCTCCGGTTATGCCTGTGACTAATTTGGGTCGTTGAAAGGGTCGTTTTGCTACCTAATTTCAAATCATTTTTCCCACCAATCGATTTTGTCTTTATTTTTTATAACTTTTTTCAGTTTCTTGATCGCTCGAATTTTTTTCATGAAATTTTCCATAAACATACATATAAACTAAGTTCCAAACTCATACTCATTAAGGAGCTCATTTCATGAGTTGCGCCAACTCTTCCTCCTCACGTGCTATGAGCTCCTTCACATCTTCGCCTTCCTCATCAAAAACGCCAACCTCAAAAACTCCCAATTCCGAACTCTGCTCACCTCCTCGCTGCTGATACTGAGCTCCTAATCTATTCCAAACGATAAGCTCTTCTTGCATGCCCTCCAATACTCCCCGCAGTTCTTGAACCTCGGTCACCGCGCGCGTGGCCTCGTTCAAACCTTGCTGTATCGCAGCCCGTTGCTGCTCGTCAATTCGATAAACCCCGGTGTATCGTAGCAACCGTTGGTACATCAATCCTAGTCTCACCGACGCGTCCTCGTTGCGATCGTCTTTCAATTGCTCCAACGCCAAAGATAATTGTTTCACCAGATCGGCACCAGGCTCCTCATAATCTTCGCTGTCCACTTGTCGTGGCGTCTTATCGCGGTACAAAACAAGCTCGTTTTCCTGTAGATCGCGTATCAGTAACGTCGTGTCGACGTTATCCAAAAGCGAATTCGTGAATATTCCAGGAGGTCTGTAATAGAGTGTCTGTATTGATTGATTGATTTCTCCTATTCTTCGGAGATTTTCTTCAAATGATGTCATCGAAGCGTCGCTTTGGGATCACCCCTGAATCTTCAAGCTCTAGTGATCATAAACAAAACATACAAACACGCTTGAGCGAAAAATACTCGTTCCGGGGACTAATTACAATAAAAAAAAAAATCCGTTAAAATTTTCGCTTATATAATCAAAACTCAATCTCTCCATTTAACTAGCACCTCATCAGTCCGAAACTTTTGCGTACAAACAGTGTCGGCCAAATCGGTATAATGATCACCCATCCTGAAGGCCAGAAGGCCGGCATGAGCAATCATAATCCCGTTATCAATACAAAACCGTTCATCAGTCGCATAGATTGACCCGTTACGATCCCGAACCATCGTGGCCATCATCTCTTGCAGTCTCTCGTTACAACCAACACCACCAACAATTAAAACCTGATTCGAGTTCACGTGAGCCATCGCACGCTCAGTGATCTCAACAAGCATCGCAAAAAGACACTCTTGCAAAGAGAAACAAAGATCCTCTACCGTAACTCTCTCACCGTCAGCAGCATTCAAAAGTCGATTTTTCTGCCCTCTCAAAAGATCCTGTGCGAGCGAGTCCACAAACTCCAAAATTCCACTCATACTTAAGTCCATACCTTTCACAGTGTAGGGAAGTTCCACGAAATTCTTACCCTTCTTTGCCATTTGTTCGATGTTGTAACCTGGGGAAGGATCGTTAGGAATCCGTAACGTTCTGGCAAACCGGTCCAAACAGTTACCAATCGCAATATCCAATGTTTCGCCAAAAATCCTGTATCTTTGCCGACTGTAAGCAATAATTTGCGTATTTCCTCCGCTTACGTAAAGCACCACAGGATTCTCAGCCTCAGTAATTTCTCGTCCCATCTCAATGTGACCTATGCAATGGTTGACACCAACAATCGGGACGTTCCAAAGCTGTGATAGAGTACGGGCTGCCACCACCACACTTTGCAACGGAGCACCCATACCAGGGCCTTGAGTGAAAGAGATACAGTCTAGATCTGGACCTGAAACTCCAGCCTCTTTCAAAGCTCTCTTCACCAATCTCACAACCCAGTTACGGTGATGTCTTGCTGTGTCTCTTGGTAAAAACCCTTCGCCAGGAGGCGTGATGTATGTGTCACGGATATTTGCTAATACTTCGGCCTTGTTGGTTGGGGTCAAAGCTCCAGAAGGATGTCTAATAATCCCGACTCCTAATTTATTTGCCGAGCCTTCCATTCCAAGACTGACATAACCGGTCTTTCCGGGCCGTTGAAACTTATCTAAGTCGGGCATCCCGAGGGTTTCCGTGTAGATATTGGATTTCTTTCTGTCTCTTTTGTCTTTCAGTGATAGAAATATTAAAGATTAAATTTTTTTTTTGATACTACTCACTCCACGATTTTTCACTTCACGACTTTTTTTCTCGGTGAAAATTCAACACTCTTTTACATTCATGACCCGGTTTACTGGTTATGTAGTCGTTTTCTTTCACCACTTCGCCTCGCTTGTGGTTACAATTAATCATCATTAACTCAGTGAATTTGAGTACCTACAAAAAATTGTGTCCTAAAGACCCAAAAATTTTCTTGGGAGACACTTTCTGATCATCGTCCGAATCAACAATCTCATGATCAACACGATCAACATGAGTGCTTTCATCACCATCAGTAGTGTCGTCTGCCAGTTGAACCGGTCTGTCCAAAGCAGTAAATGGTTTACCAGTAACGCGGGAATGAATCCACCAACAACCAATACGAGCTCCCGCACACATGATTCCAAACAATATACCTCCAAATGGAGCAATGACAAACGCTCCAAACGCTCCCCAGTCCTCATCAGAGTATATTCCGTTCCAAACAAGCAACAAACGACCACCATCCCTAGCATTGCCGTAATAAATCGTACCAAACACAAACACAGCCACAAGTGCACCCAGACCACCAACCATAACATCAAGACCTTTCAGGAAGTACATTCTATCCCAAAGTCCAAGGAAAATAATCGGAATCACAGATGCAGAGACCAAATCTGCAATAAGGTAGATTTGCAACACATTCGTTGCAGCCTTAACGGCAACCACGATCGATGGAATCATGATCAAAATCACAATGAAACGAACGTAAATCAAAGGAACACGGTTGCGGAAGAAGTCATTTGCAATTGTCGAGGTACAGGCACTTTGCAAAGAGTCGAATGTACAAGTTGATAATGCAACAGAAAAGATCAAAATGACTCCAATGATCCATTTATCCATCTTGGCAACAAGAATGAAGAATGCATTGTAACCATTCTCGTCATTGACCGTTAAATCACCAGTCCAAACACCAAGAATTCCTGGAAGACCAACCAAAGTGCAAATAATACCAGAAACAACAGCAGCGATGGATGTTCCAATCAAAAGGTCCTTATTGGACTTGGCTGCAAAAGTTCTGAGCCAGAATCCAGCGAGAAAACAGTCGTTCGTAATGATGGCCACTGGTAAGATATAAAGCAACATCCAACCAAGCTTGTTGGCATGGAGAAGTTCATTCTCCGTGGCGTGTTTGAGTGTCATATCAATGTCAATGTTCACTGCGTATGCAACAACTCCAACAACAAGCAAAAGAAGGACAAAAACAGCCTGGAACGAGTCGGTGATAAACGAAATCTGGAAACCCCCAATGAAAGTGTAGATCGTAGTAACCACACACTCGACAACCATCGAAGCCGTTGCATTGAGTCCCGTAAGAGCCTCGATAGCATACTGAATAGCAGTCAGCTCCGAAAGCATGTAGAGATATATCGTGAAAACGGTGAACGCAGACAGATACAGAGCTGCCACTGGTCCAAAACGCTGAAAGACCCATTCAGTTAGCACAAATCCCTCGGGGCATCTGCGTCTAATGAGTGGACCAAATAAGGCAAATAAAAAGATCGGAATGGCTCCACTCACGGTGTACACCAACAAACCATGAATTCCAGCAATATTGGCAATCTCCGTATAAGTGGTGAGGATACCGCATCCCATTGCTAAAAGAGGTGTTAGTAACCAAACTAAGTTTTGATTATGGTAGTGGGTGGTGTCTTTGGAATTTCAAGAGCAGCTATGAGTGATACGACTGAATGAATGGAATCATCAAATGATTGACTGATGATAATGACTGGCGATTCAATCATGACCCACTTTGCTAATCATTTGCTGGCTTGTGGTGAGTGTTGGACTCACCTTGTTCATAAGACCCTCGACGAATGGAGCAAGTCGCCCGCCGTTAGCTTGTCATTTGCTCGTCAATCCTTAGCCATTTACGACTCCCTTCACTCATCGCTTGCTCATGACTTGCTCATGACTTGCTCATGACTTGCTGAACGACGAGCACTCGTCCGTTGCTCATCCTTCGCTCATCGGTCACTCATCGGTCCAAAAGAACCGCTCCCACCAACCTGGTCGGTACATTAGTAGATTTAATAAGAGTTCAACAATATCAAATAATCCTCACGCAAGTACTAACTTGATCGAGTTAAAACGGTATAATCTCAGCAAGGTCCCACGTTACGAAAAATAGCATCGTGGTTCCCCATTGCACCCGTCTAGTCAATATTGTTGCCAGAAACAAACACAAACGCCCAGTGGATTGTTGAAAACATATTAAACCTTACCCAATAGAACACCTCTAGCAAGAGATACTAACCGCTTGCAATAAAGTTCAATGCCAATGGAAGTCCTGTCCTTGTACCATTCGAAGACAAAAATGACTTCTTATCATTATAGTACAAAGCAATACTAATTCCAGTGACAAGCAAGAACCCATATGTAAGGAAAATGATGGCATTCGATGCCTGATATGATAATCCCATGTTTTATTCGCTCTGTGTGTTTGTGTGTGTTTGTTGATAAAAAAAGTCGAGTGAAATCCTAGAAACAAAGAATTTCTTTACCTCTTTATACTTGAAAGTATTGTCTGCCTATTTTTTACAAAGTAGCCCACTAAACACTAAAGAAATAGTTAGTTTGCCGAAAGAAATCTAATAAAAGCCAATTTGCAGCAATAGAAAAAAAAGTGGTCAACAAAAATTCAATAAAAAAAAATAATTATTTACACCCCTCCGAAATTGGCAATTGGAGGGGTACGTCTAATTGGTATTATGCGGGTATGTCCAATCCGATTCAGTAAATTCACTTACTTTCAGCCGTCGGCTACTAGGCTACTATCATATGTCGGTTGAGTCAGCTATATTCTCTTCAATACATTAGCGATCAGTCAATCACTCATGAAATCATCTTCTTCGGCGTGCCGTTTGCGAGTAGAAATATTTTTGAGATGGTTCTTTTTAGGTGTTCCCTCATGATCCGATGACATCAAAACAATTGCAGATGTGTCTGCAGCAATCTCATCGTAATTATCAGATTCTTGCTCCATTTCAGCATCCGATGAATCCAATTCTCGAACAGTTTGTGGCTTCTTTTTTGAAGTCTTTTCGGTTTGCTTAGCCCGTGTAAGGATGTCATTGTCTGACTTCTTCACTTTAGGAGTTTTCGCTCTTTTCGATTCCTTTGGTTCAACAACTGCTTTCTTACTCTCCTTTTTCACAGTAACAAGTGTAGTCTCCTTTTTCATTTTGTCCGTCTTCTTTTTCCTGGAGGATTTTGAAGGTTTTCGAGGTTTGCCAGCTTTGATGAGGTCTCCCCCGTATTCTGTGGCTGGCTCTTCTTCCTCTGACCCTGGCTCTGCTTCTGGCTCTAAAGCCTCATCTCCCAGGTCCAAGTTTTCTTCTAATTCTGGCTTCCCTATTGGCTGTTCTTCTGGCTTCTCTTCAGGCTCCTCTTCAGGCTCCTCTTCATCTTCCGAAAATAGCGTAGAATGACCTTCTCCCTTGACATAAGAAAGATTGTCGTCTTCGTTATTCTCATCATTCTCACCCCCATCATCTTTGGCCCTTGAATTAGCAACACACTCCTCGACATACTCTTTGAACCGTGCAAACGCATTCCTTGAAGGTGCATCTTTCAATGCATTCTCCAAACTTCCTCTATACTCACTTTCCTCCAAAGACTCATGCAACTGCTCCAACTTCACCTTGTCTGATTTCTCAGTGAACGTGAGTTTCGGTAACGACAACAAAACTGCCTTGATGAACGGTTTCGTCGTAGTAGAATACTCCAACCGATTCAAAAGACCCATCAATTGAAGGCCAACGTCAACCTGAATAGAACTTTTGGCCGCATCTTCGGGGTCCTTGTTCACCACTCTGTACGGATCGGTCCAGTACATGATTTGCTGTATTATTGACTGTGGAGTCAACGGAGACGTTCCATCATCGTGCTCACTAATCTCATCCCAAGCACTAAAAAGACGAAACAAAGTATCTCCCGTCACTCTGGCAATCCTTTCTTGGTGAGAATCATGCGAAAACGCATAAACTGGAATGCAAAATGAAAAGCATTGTTTCAACGATTCATTATCATTGATAGAAGGATTGAAATATGTCAAAAGAGTCGTCTCAAAAAGTTCATCATCAGTAATCACACCACAAAGAAATAGCTTGTATAGGGCCTCGCCTGACGTTGCTTGTGCCTCTTTTCTAGTGGTATCTCGCAAAGTTCTATAGAACAATCGTGCAATGGCAATCGCATCAACACTGTTCGCCGTGTCTGCCTCCAAAACAGAAATCCCGTGGACAGCAAGAAGATCAGATATCACTTTGATTCCCGTCACGATTAGCGACTCGTCGTTGCTCTTGGTGACAAAAATAGCACAAATAAAAACACTATCAATCGCAAGCTCCTTATCAATAATACAGCACAATCCAAGACAAATCAGTCCCAATCCTCTGATTTCAGTTTCTGAACGGCGAATCGAAGGACGAATCAAACTGTCTAAAATAGACATCAGTGTAATATTGTCTCGAAGAGGCTGATCCACTAACTCGAGCATTCTGCGAGCAATGCACAAACACTCCAGTAAAATTTCAGGGTCCAGTTCTTCCACTTGTTTCAACTCCTGTTGCATCGACCTGTTTGCACTAGCAATCGACGATCTTGAAAGGTCTGCATGAGCGGAATGGAAGGTCGACTCTCCGTCTTCGCCATCATCATCGTCTTCTTCATCCTCATCCTCCTTACCGCTCTCGATATGAGAACTTTCTCCGATCGCTCCAGAGCCGTTCCCAGTCAACGGATTCTGCTTCTCATACGCAGAGTCTTTCAAATCGTTGATGATTTCCACAATGATCTGCGTAAAATCGCGTTCGTTGATTGAAAGCTTTCGAATACAAACCATCAACACCTCGATTATTCCATCATTCAACCCGTCATTAGTTAACGTTGTCCTCAACACATTCAACATCCGACTGCGTCCAAACTCGTCACTGTAATCGTACTCAGATGCCACTGTCAAAAATTGTCTCACGACAAAATCAATTTCCTCAGGATCTGTCAAATCAAGGTCTTCGTCAAGAACCTCAGCAGATTCCAATAATAACTTATGCTTTTCAATGCTCACTAAATTCTCCTTTCTCTTCTCAAAATACGCCTGCAAAGTGTCGGCAAGTTGGGCCGCTTCCGGGAAGTATTTGTCTAACTCAACAATCCGTTTGTGGTCATTGCAATACTGGTAATAGACTTTGAAAAGTAGAGCTGTTTCAGGGGTTAGATTTCTTATCACATTCTCGTCAAAAGTGATTTTAGAAGCGATATCTGGTCTGTTTTCAAGAAATGATCGAACTGCGGTTTCCGCGATATCACTTTTAATCACTTTCAACCGCTCCAAAAGCTCCATCACATCGTTTTCAAGAGTTTCCATCCAATTCTCAGTCAGCCATTTGGTTGCGGCCTTTTTCACGCTCTCCTCTCGATCATTCAACCCCCATTTGAGCAATTGCTCTCTGGCAGCATAGTCGATCACCCTGAAATCCTTGAACTCAGGTAGTATTTTAGAGTACACGAGCCGTCTGTTGACAGAATTGCTATCTCTGGCTCTTTCGAAAATGTATGGCTGAGTGTGTTTGTTCTTTTCGATCTGCTTGAGACACGCGCGTCTCACTTCGGGATTGGTATCGTTTTGCATGACAAATCTGATTTTTTTGGCAGCGTTACTCACCTCGTCACCACCGTCAGGCTCCTGGAAGCTCGCCAATGTCGTGATTGCCTTGATCCGAATATGTGGCTCCTTGTCGTATATCCTTGCCAAAAGCTCTTCACTCAAAGTTTCGTACAATTCCCTGTCTATGGAGGTCATATTATTCATCAAATGCGAAAGTAAGTGACAAACTCTGTACCTAACGTTCTTATTCGAAGCTTCCAAACCAACCACCAAATGACGTGCAAGCTTACCAATAAACTTGTTGAATTCCCTCTCATCTTCTTCGTCAGGCATCAAATTGTCTTCTCCGTCTTCGGCTTCCGGATTGATGGAGCTCACAAATGACGAGATGAACTTGACAATTCGGTCTCCCACAGGCTCGTTCCGCTTTATTGGGAGAATCTTATTGACCATTCTGCAAAAAACCTCGTTAAACAGATCTCCCAGATGGAGCTCTCTGCAACGAACCTGCACAGCCCGTAAAATGGCAATTTGACGTCCATGAGAGGCAACAGTTGTTTGTGATTCCTGGAACGCCTTTCGAATGGCCAGGGTTATATGTTGTGGATCTGAGAGTTCGTGGATTGACTTCAAGGTGCCAGAACGCGTGGTGGGCGTCGTGTCGTTTTTGTCATCACCCACTGCCGGCATTTTGCACGTTTGATGTGTTAATCAATTGACAGTTGCGATATGTTCCAACCAACTCACTGGCTGGTCACGTTGATTCACTTTTTTAAACAAGGAACGGTTTCATAAAAACAAAAACAATCGGAATTTTTGATCTGCCAGCAAATTTCGTGTCAGCGTGTCTCCCCGCGTCGATCGACGCAATGTGATTTCAAATTGAAAAAAATATATTTTTTACAAAAAAATTAGACCAAACCTTGTTCTCTCTCCAACTGTATTCTTCCATTTCACAACCCCGATTCTCCCACCCTTCATGTCAGACATCTACCCCGATCTGTATTTGTATAACCTAACGATACAGCCGTCGGTGGCGGCTGTTAAATGCTGTATTGGGAATTTCACAGGAAACAAAAGACAACAAGAGGTTGTGAGGGCAACCAATACGTCGATAGAGCTTTGGAAACTCAATAGAAATACAGGAAACTTTTACAAAACATTAGAGCAAAACACATTTAGCAACATTAGAACAATTGTCAACTTCAAGATCCCGGGATCGGTGAAAGAAAATCTCATTATCACCTCAGACAGCGGTAACCTCTCAGTGGTAGACTACAATAACGAGACTGGACGCTTTGAGGCAGTCGCAAATGAACCATATTTCAAAACAGGACTTCGGCGGATCTCTCCAGGAGAATATGTGGCATTTGACGGTAGAAGCCGTGCCGCAATGGTTGGTGCCATCGAAA